>JAPKLW010003718.1:0-36924 GCA_026898455.1 Plectranthus barbatus
CTCAAACAATGAATCTTAGAACCATAATTAGTACATAGGATAATTTCCCCACACAATTCCCCTGGATCGATAACCTTAGGGTTTACAAATTTATTTGCCACTGTTGCTATAATTAATCTGTTAGAAATAGTAGTGATCATGGACGTAGATCTATTGGACCGAACCACTATAAATATTGTGTGTTTTTACTATTTTATAGCTTACTTTTTACTGTGCTGATTTGAAACCTAGCAACCAAGTTGCTAGAGTATAACTGTAAGGAACCCTATTCTAGGCTGAGCTAGACAACCTTGATTAGAACTTAAGTGCAAGTGAACGTTAATATTCTGTTGCATTTCATGTGTGAGTTGGTTCGTTATTCACCACGACGACTCTGATCCGGGACCAACAGGTACCTGGTGGATCGACCAAATCATCAGTCAGTTATCGATACCAAATGGGTCTTCAAGAACAAGAGAGACGAAACTGGGAATATAGTGAGGAATAAAGCAAGACTTGTAGCAAAAGGATATGCTCAATGTGAAGGGATCGACTTCAACAAAACTTTTGCTCCGGTGGCACAGACTTGAAGCTATTCGTCTATTCCTTTCTTATACCGCTCACAACAACTTCACAATTTTCCAGATGGATGTGAAGAGCGCCTTTCTGAATGGGGAGCTCAAGGAAGAAGTATATGTGGAACAGCCCCAGGCTTTGAAAAAGGAAATGAAGTTTACAAACTGAGGAAGGCTTTCGATGGGTTGAAGCAGGCACCTAGAGCTTGGTATGAGACATTGTCTCAGTTTCTCCTCAAGAATGGTTTTCGTAAAGGCAAAATCAACACAACATTGTTCAAAATTAAGGATGGATCAAACATCCTTTTGGTGCAGATCAACGTCGGTGATATTATATTCGGATACAGAAACTTGAAAATGTGTGAGAAGTTTGGCAAACTAATGCAGAGCAACTTCTAAATGAGCATGATGGGCAAACTGACTTACTTCTTGGGTCTTCAAGTCATTCAGTCTGAAGGGGGAATCTTCATCAATCACAAGAAATATACCAAGGACTTAATCAACAAGTTTTGTCCAAAAAAGACCAAGCCCTTGAGGATTCCGAGAGCCCAAGTGCTCAGATCAATCTTGATGAACAAGGCGAAGTAGTCAACCCAACAGCATACAGATGCATTATTGGGTCACTCCTATACTTAACTGCCAGTAGGCCAGATATTTCCTATTGAGATGGAGTATGTGCGAGGTTTCAAGCCAATCCAAAGAAGTCGCACATGGTGGCCGCCAGAAGAATAGTCAAATACCTCAAAGGGACAGAGTCACTAGGTATTTGGTACCCAAAATTTGACGAGCTTACTCTCAATGCTTATTCAGATTCAGATTTTGGAGGATACAGAATCAACAGGAAGAGCACAAGTGGAACATGTCAGTTCCTAGGTCACAAGCTTGTAAGTTGGTTCAGCAAAAAGCATCACTTAGTCACCACATCTACAACATAATCTAAATATATTGTTGCAGCAAGTTGTTATGATAATAGAAGTGCAATGTGCATCACAAAGAATCCAGTTTATCATTCCAGAACCAAGCACATCAACATCTTCATCAGAGATCATGTCGAGAAGAATGATGTGTTTGTGGAGTACATCCGAACTGAAGATCAACTGGTTGATATCTTCACCAAACCACTCCCAGAGACTAGATTCAAGGAGCTCTGTATAAAACTTGGTCTATTGGAGATCGATGAGATCCTTATTGAAGAAGAGTGATGCTGAATAAAACTGAGTCCGAGCTCTCAGTTTTTGAATTTAAAGGCAGACCGGATAAAGATTAAAACTGAGTTCCAACTCTCAGTTTTCTAAAACTTGGTGTGTCACTCAGCAAGAAGACTTCATACTTACCTTTGAAGGATACTCCCTCACGTGTTGTCAATGCAAATCAGTATGAAGCTCGTTTCACAACCAAGAATAGAAGAAGCCAGTGCCTAAGACTTCCGAAGAAGTTTAAACTTACTCTCATTATGTTTCGAACTGACTTGCTAAAGAAAACCAAGTTCTAGTTTCACACTTGGAAGATTTCTGAAGGATGGATGAGGAATTAAATTGAGTTCCAACTCTCAGTTTAGTAAATGACTCTTTGTCAGTTCGGAATTTTGAATTCCAAAGGCGATCGTTGCGGTTACATTGTTATTAATGTGTATCTTGCATTTGATGAATCTGGATTTGACACGTGGATAATACTCCTTCCCACGTCGCTCCAGTCAAATCCCAAACGCGCATCGTGAGGCAACATATCCCAATTGCTGCCGAATATCAAGAAACCGAAAGGTCATAAGGTACACCTACATTTTCAAATGACTTTTCTCTCTGTTATAAATTGGGTTCATATGTTTCCTCTGTGAAACATTATTTCTCCTTTCTCCATTGTCAAACCCTTCATTCCAAGTTTATACTACGTCTACAACAAAAACTTCCCTTAGATCTGGCAAAATGGCGTTGGAGCCCAAGCCTCCAGAATTAAACTCACCACCCTTTTTGGGTGTGGTAAAAGAGGGGGAAAAGAAGTATGGGAGGTGCAGAAGACATCAGAACTGGTGCGGGAGACATCAGTACTGTGAGCCTGGTAGGTGCAACAGCAAGTAGATATAGAGTTTCTCTATCTCTACTAGTTGTTTTATACTTTGAAATAACAAAGAAGGGAATGCTCTAGGGTCACAACCTAATAAAGAAGCGCGGAGGACACAAGACATTCATAGGGGATGTTCTTGTCACTGTTGATGGGCTTCATGCCAATGTCAGCGCTAGCAGACCTCCAAGGGGGCAAAGCTACTGAAAGCCAGCATGAGGGAAGTGGAAAGCAAGTCAGCATATCAAACATGCTTCCCTAAAGTGACGTTGAGATGAAAGTGGACAATTTTATTCTTTCCACAAGGAGCACATCTCAACGGACGGCTTTCTAGTCTGAGAACTCCTGGAAGACAAAAATCCAAGGGCAAGGAAAAGCTAGTCACCTACCCTCCTTGGACAAGGAGTTCAAAATGGACCTAAATAGCAGCCAGTTTGAAGAACATCATGATGACTGGAAGCAATCTAGTATAGACTTGTCATAGTTATGTAATAGGTTTCTTTGTGTTAGTTTATCCTTGTACTTGTAATAAAAATTATTAAAGAGTAAACTGACTTTTTGATGACAATCTCTTTTTGTCCAACAAAGGTCTTCATTCTTCATACGCTGAACTTACACAATCCAGTGTAATCAGCAGACTTCTGACACTCCCCTACTTAAAATGTAATTGCTCTAAACTGACTTGAAAACCAATCGAGTAATATCTCTCCAAATATATAAGGAGAAGATCTTAAGTAAAAATTTGACTTTGAGGGGGAACTTTTATGAGTTTATGTGACTATTTGTCAAACTTGTAAAAGATGGCTTTGACCGCACCAAAAAGGGGAAAATTGTTAGGATTTTTGTTAAAGAAATCCTTCCTTACTTTTTGTGTTTTGGTGGGTCAAAGATTGTAAGCCATCTTAGTCAGTTTTTTCAGAGTCTAGAGTTCTAAACTGTAATCCTTCTATAGTATTGATTGAGTTGTAATAAAACTTAGGCTAAAGACCGAACAAAGGAGAATGCTCAAGAACTGACTACATGCACGCCTGAAACTTGGTTTTCACCAAGTCCAGCCTTAACCGGAACTGAGTTTGAGCACTCACTATAAGGTCTACCATATTGACTAGGAGAAGTCAGTATGAGGGTTTTCCCGTACTGACTAGGCGAATTCAGTATGAGGGTTTTCCATACTGATCCGGAGAAATCAGTATGACGGCATTTTCCATACTGACTGTGGACAGTTAGTATAAGGGTCTACCATACTGACCTTGGGAAGACAGTATGAGGGCTAAGCTGTACTGACTTTGGAAAGTCAGAATAAGAGCCTCTACCTTTTAATCTCAAGCTATTCGAAAGATATCGAAGCTCAGTCACACTTAAGCATTTATATATGCCCAAGTGTAAGTCAGTACGAGGTTATCCAAACCTAAATTCCTCAAACTAAGAATTTAGTCTGACATAAAGTTAGTGTATGGTACACTGACGCAGCAGAGCAGAGAGGAACGCAGACCTAAGACATGGGCTACGATTGGAAAATATCTTCCATGAGTCTCACGTTTGGATTTATGTGTCTAACGGGCAAAAATTCAAAATTCCTAGAGGAAATCCTCTAAAAAAGGTCTGCACGTCAACCTTTAACGGTTAATCAATATACGAAGATTGAATGAACTCTGAGCTAAAATCCTAAAGTCTTCGCACAACAAAGAGGATCTCTCTGCTAAACTCTCTGAGTTTCTGTGTTTCCTTACACGAGACCTGAGTCTTTGACTCAAGTTATATACCATGCTAACTTCTCCTAGCATGAGGCTGAAGTTGTAAAGCTGAAGCTCATCTTTGGTGAATATATCTTTCTGAGATATATTCATAGCAATTAGTGTCATAGTCTGGGATAATGATTCTCACGGGCGTATGCCAACCACCTGAGTTCTGGGAAGAACAGTAAACATCCAACCACCGCGAAGAAGGTTGCAGGGTGCCGTCCTCACTTCAACCCTTAAGACTAAGTCCGCAAGGAGTTCTAGACGAGTGCCACATCTGATCGAAGGATGCAGGCGCCAACGGGCTATGTGTAGATCGTAAGGAGGCTTGTATTTACTTAGCGAACTATCCAGACCTTGGGTCTGAAGAATGGATGTAGGATATTGAGATCCAAACCACTACAAATCTTGTGTGTTGTTTACTACTTTATTTTCATACTTGCTCTGTGATAAGCTCATTATTTTACTCGCTTATCTATATTATTTTCTACTATTTTATATAGTTTTATTGAATTTATATATATATTCTATGCATGAGTCTATATTAGGTGGTATTATGCGCATTTTGGTGTTTTTGTAGGGTTTTAGGCCTAAGTTCACGAGAAATCCGTTCCGTAAGCAGTGACGTGTAAGAGTAGCAGTGAATAGTTCTTCCACAAGAGGAATTCGAGCTATTGGCACATGGCAATGGATGATACTTTGAGTTAGCTCTCCAACGCAATTGGAATCGTGTCAATCGGAGTTCGGGAGAGAATGTTATGGCCAAAATCGTGAGACCGCGCAGAAGGGGCGAGAAGCCGCGTCGACAGATGCCAATTGGCATCGATCGACGCTGACCAAGAACCCACATCGATCGACGTGGATCAGCCACGATCGACGCGAGGTGTCTGCTGGAGCGAAAATTCGAGGAAAAACGGATTTATTCATATCTTTAGCCCTAGATTTGATAGGATACACATCCACCCCTATAAATAGCTTATTAAATTCGATTTTTCAGTAGACATTATCATAGTATTCAGTTTTTAGAGTTTGAAGACTTGAGAAACACGAAACCTTTTATTTTCTTGTAAGTTCTTTATGTTTATGCAATTTAATATGTTTTCTTTTGGATTTCTATCTGCGATGAGTGGCTAGAAACCCTAGCGGGTTCTAGGGGTTGATATTATTATGGATGCATGTTAGGATTAATTAATTAGGTTCATGATTCCTGTGTTTATTATATAATTCTAGATTAATTCAAGGACCGAGAGGTGACGATTAATTTATATGTCTAGCTATTGATAGAAGGACCGAGAGGTGAATATTAATAGTGGGAATAGGAATGCATGATACAATCTACACTATCCAAACAGATGTACTAGACTGTAGGAATTGAACTGATTTGCTTATCAGATTGACTAATTTGGTGTACTTTGAGACCGATTGGAGATAGTCACTAGTTAGTAATCTAGGTTATATTTGCCAAACAAGGAAATATAGCATTGTTGCAGTATTCCACCTGTTAAATAAATTGACTCCTACATGTCATCCATAATAAGAATTCTTCCCTAGAATCTGTGTTCCTTTAAATTTGCTTTCAAAACTACTTTAATTTTCTGCATTGTTTTCTTTACTTTTATAAAACCCTGATTTTGGATCTCTCAAACAATGAATCTTAGAACCATAATTAGTACATAGGATAATTTCCCCACACAATTCCCCTGGATCGATAACCTTAGGGTTTACAATTTTATTTGCCGCTGTTATTATAATTAATCTGTTAGAAATAGCTGTGATCACTCTGCTTTACTGTTTCACAAACTGACTTTTGAAACCTTCAATACTTGTTGATGAGTTCATATTTTCACTCATTATTGGTTTAATTTATCCTTGTTGTTAGTTGCATTTGAGTTTAGTTTAGTTATTTTTATTGCATGAGTCACACTAGGAAGGTATTGCGTTTGTAGTGGTGTATTTTTGCAGGTTTGAGGTCGAATTCACCAAAAATCCATTCCGAAAGCAGTGAATAAAGAAATAGTCACAAACTTTTCCACACCTGGAATTTGAGCTAATGGATCATGGAAATCTAAAGATTTTTGAATTATCTTTCCAATGCGACTGGATTGGGTCAATCGGAGTTCTGGAGCAAAAGTAATGGCCAAAACTTGAGAACGCGCACAATTGATCGACACAGAAGGAAACAGGTCGACATGGGTTTCACGTCGATCGACGCACGTGTTTTGATGAGATTCTGGAAGATTTTCACGAATCTTTGGCGAGAATTGATTGAAATTGAAACCCTTGAAACTCAAGAAAGAAGATATACTCAATATAGGATATGTAGATATAGATATGCATCAAATCTAATCCTATCTCTCATAGAATTCAGTCTTCTAAAGCCCATACAAACACTATAAATACCCCTCTAGACTAGTTTATTTAGTGGATTTCAATCCCTATATGAACATTAGTTCATATATCCTTCTCAACCTTAATTTTTGTAGTTAGAGTTTTCGTATTTACTTTTATGTATTTTGAATTTCTACTTTTCTTTTTAATGAAAGTTAATTTCCGTTTAATTATGTATTTTATTTTATTTAGGTCTTGATAAATTCCTAGCAGGTTCTAGGGTTCGAATATTATTTTGGATGCATGTTTTAGATTAATTAATTGGGTTCATGATTCATGTGTTTATGTAATTCTATATTAATTGAAGGACCGAAATGTGACGATTAATTTAGATGTCTAGCTATTGATAGGACCGAGAGGGAATATTGATAGTGGGATCAGGAATACATGATATACTCTATACTGTCCAGCTGAGATGTATTAGACTGTAGGAATTGAATTGATTTTCTTATGAGATTGACTAATTTGGTGTTCTTGAGACCGAGAGGAGATAGTCACTAATTAGTAATCTAGGTTATATTTGCCCGACCAAGGAAATATATCATTATTGCAGTATTCCACCTATTATTTTATTTGGTTCTTTTATATTATCCATAATAAGATTTCTACCATAGGATCTGTGTTTCGCTTTATTGATTTAAGTTTTCATTTTATTTTCTTTGCCTAGTTTGATAAACCAAACCTGATTTCTAAATTACTCAAACACTTAATCTGAAACTGTGTTTTAGTACATTGGACTATTTCACATTTCTTTTCTCTGTGGGTTCGACATTCGATCATAAATTTATTTGACCACTATATTTGCAATTAATCTGTTCGAATTAGCAGTGATCAAAATTGGCATCGTTGCCGGGGAATAGATAGATTTAGCGCCTATTACTATTTCTGTTTAAGAGTTTTCGATTGAGTTGTATTTTTAGTTTTATTTTTGAAGTTTTAATTTTTTGTTTTTGGTATCTGCGTCGATCGACACAAGGTTACATCGATCGATGCAAACAAATTTCTCGCGTTGATCGACGCCAACTCACCTCGGTCGACGCCGAGACTCTGTTTTTACTGTTTTTCGAATTTTTTTACTTTAAAACTAAAATTTTCTTTTATATTTTGCATGTAGTGCATGAACACAAGACAAAAAGGGGAACCACTTGAACCGATTGATCCCGAGATTGAATCAACCTACAGAAGGAATAGAAGAAGAAGAGCAAAAGAGAGACTACAAGCAGTCGACATGGAGCAACCGAACGAACTACCAAATCTAACACCGAAAGAAGCTGCAGTCCTTGCTCAAGAAGTTCAACAGTTGCGAGACAGACTAAGAGAGATGGAAGCTGACTATGAGGAGCAGAACGCCCAGTTATTGCTACTCCAAAATCTGCAAGGGCAAGGTGGAGGAGAACAACCACGAAGAACCATCCAACAGAGGTTCCAACCCCAGCATACAGAAGGCGGATTCAGAGTTGGCATCAATGCCAACAATTTCTAATTAAAGACTGGCCTGATTCAAATGGTTCAACAGAACCAGTTTGGGGGAAGGCCCACTGAAGACCCATATGTGCACCTAACTCAGTTCATCGATCTATGTGACACCATCAAGATCAACGGAGTGAGCCAAAATGCAATTAGATTGAGGCTCTTCTAAATCTCCCTACGAGACAAGGCAATAGCATGATTCGCTGGAGTAGACCGGATGCAGATTGGTACATGGGAGGAATTGAGATCACAATTCCTACTCAATTTATTTCCTCCCAGTGTGACTATGAAGAGGAAGGCCCAAATCACTCACTTCATGCAGCAGGCCGATGAGACGATGTACGAGGCATGGGAGAGATTCAAAGAGCTGCTCAGAGCCTGTCCTGGTCATGGAATTAACTTGGAAGAACAAGTTTGCCACTTCTACGAAGGGTTGACACATCGAATGAAGGAAAATGTGGACTCCTCAGCCGGAGGATCGATCACCTTGAAGACTGCGGAGGAAGCAATGGAACTCTTCGCCAGGATGGCCATGAATAGATATCAGTGGTCTGCACAAAGACAAATTCCCGCGAAATCCATGGAAGTGAGTGGGGGATTGGATCTGCTACAAGAAGTAAAGAAGCTTCTCAAGATTGGAGGCTGGCCGAACCATTGTTGCTGTCAAGCCAGCCCAATGTCAAGCTATTGTACCGGTGGATGTGGATTATGTGAATCGAGCAAGCTTTTCAAATTCGAAAACTACATTGGTCCCCGCTGAGGTGAATTATGCTGGTAATTATCAATCCAATTACCGCCAAGGGAATTAAGGGAATCAATACTTCAGCTCCAACGCTCAGCGCAACCATCCCGGATTCTCTTATGCCAACACAAATGGTGTCGAGATACCTCCGCCTGGTTTTACAGCTCAACAAGGAGCAATTGTGGAACATAAGAAGCCGAACATTGAGGACATTCTTGCAAGATTCATACAAAGTTCGGATACAAGATTTGGAAAGGTTGAGCAGGAGGTGAAGAACATCGGGAATCAGGTTCATAACATATCAAAGCACATGCAGATGTTTGACACTCAATTGAGCCAAATAACAACTGAATTGGGTAACCAACACAAGCCGGGGCAGCTACCTAGCACAACTGAGGCCAATCCAAAGAGCAAACCAGTGAATGCCATCAAATTGAGGTCTGGAACAAGCTACGAGGGTCCGGAGAAGCCGATTGATGAAGAAACTGAAAAAGGGGAGAAATTCCTGATTCTGGCAGCTCGGCATCAACCGACGTACAACCTTCATCGATCGATGCATCCGACGAAGCCACGTCGACCGATGCACAACTTGTGTCGATCAACATGTTCGATGAAACCACGTTGATTGACACACCTCATGTTGATCGACGCGAACCTCCAGCTGCAGCATCGACCGATGCCAGTTTATAGCAGTTGACTTGGAAGGCTTCTCCATTCAATGACTCTCCTTCCAAGACCATTCTGAAACCTCCAATGCCCTTCCCTCAACGATTTCTGAAGAAGAAGGAAGATAACAGGTATGCAAGGTTCGTGGACACTATGAAAAATGTGAATTTTAATTTGCCTCTAATCGATGCCTTGCGGGAGATTCCAGGTTACATGAAGTTTCTCAGGAAGCTCATGAGCGAGAAAAAATAGTTCATCGAGAATGAAACTGTTCCAATCCGAGAGGAATGAAACAGTTCATCGAGAATGAAAATGTTCCAATCAAGAGGAGCGACCCCGGATGCTTCTCCACACCGGTGGAAATTGGTGGGATGGAATTCAAGAAGGTACTGTGCGACACCGGTGCTAGTATAAATCTTATGCCTTATTCAGTCTTTAAGAAGCTCAATATTGGAGAGATGAGGCCCACTACCATCACACTTCAGATGGTGGATCGAACAGTCGCTCGCCTCAAAGGAATCATCGAAGACATTCTATTCCAAGCTGGTCACTTGATCTTCCCCGCAGATTTCGTTGTCCATGACATGAAAGAAGACGAGAGCATGCCCATGATCCTTGGACGTGAGTTCCTTGATACAAGTGGAGCTCTCATCGACTGCAAGAATGGGGAAATTACACTCCGAGCAAACAACAAAAAGATCACCTTCGTGATTGACAAGAGCTAAAAGCAAAAGGAGTGTAATCGGATTGACATGGAGGAAGAGGAGGAAGAAGACGATGAAGATGAAGCCGAGGCAATAGAGTGGGAACGCGAAAATGAAGGGGTGAAATTAGCAACTAAGCCTTCCGGAATCGATTTTACCACGATAGTGCACAACGGATTAATATACACCATCGACAAGGTAGGCCGCTGAGTGTGGACTCGATCTCCTCCTTGATGATCTCATGACGTAACGTCGAGCTACGACGTAAAATAAAGCACTGATTGGGAGGTAACCCAATTTTCCTGTTTATTTTTGTTATTTTCTTTCCTGTTTTTGTTCTAACTTTATTTTGTAGTTAAAAAAAATAGAGTGAATCTCAGCATCGATCAATGCATTTCGGCATTGATCGGCACCGAGAAGCCGATGTGGTGCACTTCGATCTGAGGAAAGGGTCGCAAGAAGGCTTCACATTGATCAACGCAGACATGCATCGATCGATGTAAAGTGCCAGCAGCTGAAAATTCCCTTCGTGCAATTTTCGAAGACTCCGGGAGATAAAAAGTCAATGTCTGAGGTTGACCACCAGGTACGTATCCAAACACTGTCCCTTATGGTATATTATCCCTAGTTAGCCCCTTTGAGCCTGTTAATTTTTCGTTCTTGGTCTATGAGTTAAGAAAAAATTATGGTATTATCTTGTCTATGAGAGAATGCCATAAATGAGGTGAATTGTATCTTGTCTATGAGATTTGGGTGAAATAAGGATGATTGATATAGTGTATATGAGAAATTTTTAGAATGGGTGAGCAAAGAAAAGTGAGCTCTAAGAAAAAAGTAGATATCCTTATAAGCTCCACAAAGGAAAAGAAAAAAAATTTAAGAGCATAAAGGATTGGAAAGAGCTGTTATGGTTCGAATTGCAATAATAAAGGAGAAGGGTGAATGAAGTTAGATAGTGGTTTGGATTGATATATTGAGAGTCACGAACTCAATATTTTCTTTTTAGTCGCTTGGCCATATTTTCCCTACCCTTCACAAAAGCCTACATTACAACCAAAAATAAAGTCCTATTTGATTCTAGGTCTTGTGTGCACATTTTAGTAGTTGAGAAAGTAGAATATTTACAAGCCTATGGTAGATGTAAATCATACAAGATGAGTTTATACACATTAAACCCATAAACACTTCAGTGATGAGCGAAACAGTTTCCTTGTGAGGTTCTTCCAAAGTTTACTGATTTTCTAACTTGATTTGGATTGTTTGTGCTTGTGGAGAATTCATACTTGGATTGTGACGAATCTTGTGAGGCATTGCACACTTCGATTACTTGAACTTGAGATTTATTCTTTTCTTTTGATTGAGGACAATCAAATATTCAAGTTTGGGGGATTGATGAGTTCATATTTTCACTCATTATTGGTTTGATTTATCCTTGTTTTTAATTTCATTTGAGTTTAGTTTAGTTATTTTTATTGCATGAGTCATACTAGGAAGGTATTGCGCTTGTAATGGTGTATTTTTGCAGGTTTGAGGTCGAATTCACCGAAAACCAGTACCAAAAGCAGTGGATGTTCAAAAAATAGTCACGACTTTTTCCACACCTGGAATTTAAGCTAATGGATAATGGAAATCGAAAGATCTTTAAATTATCTTTCCAATGCAACTGAAATCGGGTCAAGCGGAGTTTGGGAGCAAAAGTTATGGCCAAAACCGTGAAAACGCGCAGAATTGATCGATACAGAAGGAAACAGGTCGACATGGATTTTGCATCGACCAACGCAGACCCGCGTCGATCGACGCGCATGTTTTTGACGAGTTTTTGGAAGATTTTCATGAATCTTTGGCGAGAATTGATTGAAGTTGAAGAGATATGTCATATTGGAACCCTTGAAACCCAAGAAAGAAGATATACTCAATATAGGATATATAGATATGGATATGCATCAAATCTAATCCTATCTCTCATAGAATTCAGTCTTGTAAAGCCCATACAAACACTATAAATTCCCCTCTAGACTAGTTTATTCAGTGAATTTCAATCCCTATATGAACATTAGTTCATATATCCTTCTCAACCTCAATTTCTGTAGTTAGAGTTTTCGTATTTATTTTTATGTATTTTGAATTTCTGTTTTTCTTTTTAATAAATTTAATTTCAGTTTAATTATGTCTTTTATTTTATTTAGGTCTAGATAAATTCCTAGCAGGTTCTAGGGTTCGAATATTATTTTGGATGCATGTTTAAGATTAATTAGTTGGGTTCATGATTCATGTGTTTATGTTATAATTCAATATTAATTCAAAAACCGAAATGTGACGATTAATTTAGATGTCTAGCTATTGATAGAATAATCGAGAGGTGAATATTGATAGTGGGATGAGGAATACATGATATACTCTACAGTGTCCACCTAAGATGTATTAGACTGTAGAACTGAATTGATTTGCTTATGAGATTGACTAATTTAGTGTTCTTGAAACCGAGAGGACATAGTCACTAATTAGTAATCTAGGTTAAATTTGCCCGACCAAGGAAATATATCATTATTGCAGTATTCCACCTATTAATTTATTTGGTTCTTTCATATTATCCATGATAAGTTTTCTACCATAGAATATGTGTTTTGCTTTATTTGATTTAAGTTTTCATTTTATTTTCTCTGCCTAGTTTAATAAACCAAACCTGATTTCTAATTACTCAAAAACTTAATTTGAAACTGTGTTTTAGTACATAGGACCATTTCGCATATCTTTTCTCTGTGGGTTCAACATTCGAGTATAAATTTATTTGACCAATATATTTGCAATTAATCTATTAGAATTAGTAGTGATCACTTGTCCAAGTATTGAAGAGTATATGCTGTGAAATTTACTTAACCATAACAGACCTAAGGTTAAGTATTCTACACACTAAACTAACTATACTCTGTTTATCCAAACTAGTGCAACTGTCTTTTTTTACTTCAGCTGAACAGTTTAGCACTCTGATTTCGGAACCAACAATTAGAAACTGGGAAACTGTTTTACCCTTTATTTTATGTTTTGGTGTGTCAAAACTAGCTTTAAGTTTCTACATATAATCCTTGTATAGGATAAATCGAGTTATAATAGAAACTAAAAATTGGAAGCTGAAGATTGAGAAGACAAAAACTTAGTTTCTAAATGGAAAATTGTAGAAGCTAAAGACTCGAGATGTTGGAATCAAGTTTCAGATCTTAAAGATGAAGAAACTAAGAAACTAGAATTCAGAAATCTAGTTTCGGAACTTGAAAAGACAGAAAGTCAGTTTCTGGAAACTAACTTTTCACCAAAAGAAACCAGAAACTTAAAACTTGAAATTTGGGGAATTTCAGTTTTCAGTTTCAAAGCTTAAAGAGCACGTGAAAAGTGAGAAGACAAAAGGAATCTGAGTGAAACTCAAAGTTTTATCCAAGATTCTTTAAAAGTATCGACGAACAATCATGTACGAGGAATCTCAGTTTTTAAGTTTCTTGTACAGAAACTTACTCTAACAGAGAGTAGGTAAAAGTACACTGCAAAAAGACAAAAGCAGATATCAGAGTAGAGCAGAGTAGGTTGCTACAACAGAGAAGAATGGGAGATGGTTGGACGACATTCTCGTTGTCTCTTATGGATGAATTCTTTTCTTGAATGCATAAAATTTCAAATGGCCGACCAATATGCCTATAAATAGCATACCATTTCGACAGAAATCACCACATGAACCTATCTTTCGAACTAGCAGAAACTCAGTCAGAGTTAAAACTCAAAAGCTCAAAAGCACTCTGAATCTTCTGTGTGTCTGAGCACGGGGCTTAGCTTTTCAAGCTTGAGCTAATCACTTAGTGTTTATTACGTTTCAAGTAATAAACACATCAGTCAGTTTTCCATTACGGAATTCTGATTATCACAGGCATTGCCAACCATTGAAGTTCTGGGAAGAACAACAAACATCCAACATTCCAGTTTGAAGGCTACGAGGTGCGTCCTCACTTCAAGACTGAAGAAGGAAGAAGACGACCAAGTTTCTGGGTGAGTGACCTAGCTGGTCGGAGGACATTGGCATCTGACAGACTAGTTATAGATCGTGAGAAGTCTTGTAATCTGTTACTCAGTGGATTCCCAAATTAAGTTATGAAGAGTGGACGTAGGACTTGAGGCTCCAAACCACTATAAATATCCTGAGTCATTTTTACTGTTTTATTTAAGTTTATGCAACTTAAGTTTTCAAGCGTATTTGAAACCTTCAATACTTTCTAAGTATTGAAGTGTATATATATCTATAAATTGAAACTTAAAACTATTAGAGTTTAAGTTTGAGCTAAATCAAGTTTTCGGAAACTGAAAACTAAGTATCAGTTTTCAGAAGTGCTAACATATTAATACTTCTGTTGCACACAAAACTCGGGACCAACACATGTCTTTGATGGTAGCAAATATTTCCAAGCAAAGAATCATTGAAAGAGAAGAAGTTCTTCCCTGGTGATGCTATCAACTATATCATGCTTCTGGGTGGTTGATAAGCTCAATATTTCACTAACTTATCTATATTATTTTTCTACTATTTTATGTAATTATATTGAGTTTATATATATATTTTATGCATGAGTCAATATTAGGTGATGTTAGGCGTATTTTGGTATTTGTGCAGGTTTTAGGCTTAAATTCTCAAGAAAACCATTTTGAAAGCAGTGACGTGTAAGAGTAGCAGTGAAGAGTTCTTCCACACGAGGGATTCGGGCTATTGGCGCATGGCAATGGATGAAGCTTTGAGTTAGCACTCCAACGCAATTGGAATCGGGTCAATCGGAGTTCGGGAGAGGAAGTTATGGTCAAAATCATGACACCGCGCAGAAGGGGCGAGCCTGATTTTTCCACGTCGATCGACGGGGATGCCGCGTCGATCGACGCGGACCTGTTGGCGCAGGAAATAGACTGAATTCGAGTTTTTTTTTTATATTTTTAGCCCTAGATTTGATATGATACACCTCCACCTCTATATATATCCTAGTAATTTTGATTTTTAGGTATGCTTCATTCCAGATTTCAGATTTTTGAGAGATTTCCAAGAGTTTTAGAGTTCATGTTTGAAGACAGAATTTTGTGGGAAAACATTCAGATCCAAGTTTTTATGCAAATCAGGTTTTATTTTTCTATGATGAATATTACTCTGAATATGTGTAACTAATCTTTTCCTCAGATTCTAAGGTTTGAATTATCATTGTATGCATGTTTGATTAATTGAATTATTTTCCCTTTCCCTTCGTAGTTTGTGAAATATGTGTTTATTCATAATCTTGAGTTTGCTGGCCACATCTTAGGATTAATTAGTTGATCACTTGAGACGTAACTGTAATAGTTTTCAATGGAAAGAGATTTTCACAATATAATCTGATTTATTGTCATAACTGAAGGATATTGATTGTAGGGATAAATCTGTAGATCTTTGGAGTTAGTTAATTTATCTTGAGACTGAGCGGAGATAGGTAATTAATTAATCTACTTTATGAATTGTCCAACAAAGAAGTTCATAATACCTTTCTGATGTTTCACTACGAAGAGGAATTAAATTGGGAATTAATCAATTCATTCATCCATGTCATACTTGATAAGTAGATATTCCTAGAATATGTACTTCTCATAATCGTTTTTATCCAAAGTATTTTAATTTCCTGATTACTTTTTATTCGCAAGTATTACGATTTTCAAAACAACAAAACCCAAAAATTTGATTTCCCTAACCAGTATTTTGAGAACTCCTGATTTAGAATTTAAGGTTTTTCGTTGCTTCATTCCCTGTGGGATCGATAATTTTCATTTGCCGCTATATTATTAGCTCTGCCAAGTCGCTGTTAAATAATTTAGCGATCAAATTTTGGCGTCATTGCCGGGGAGTGAATAGAAATAATCTTACTATTAAATCTGTGATTGAAATACTGATTTAGGCTGTAATTTTCATACTTTTCTCTGAATTTTCGTATTTTTGTCATTCACGTCGATCGACGTGACACCCACGTCGATCGACGCAGTTGTTTCTTCCGCGTCAATCTACGTCGATCGACGCTATATCTCATCGATCGACGCCATAGTCCTTTTTCAGAATTTTGATTTTTAATTTCAGTACGTTTCGATTTATTTTCAGTCTTACCTCACTACCTCCTTTGCTGTACAGGTAGTGCATAAGTACGAAAGCTAATGGAAATGACCGTCTTTACTATCACCCGGACATTGAAGCCACTTGCAGAAAGATCCGAAGGGATAAGCGTGCTCAAGAAAGCTTGAGTAAGCAAGCAATGGAAGATAACGTACCACAGCCGATTGTTCAACCACCTCCGCCAATGCTAACTGCAGAGGAGCAAGTTGTGCTTCTCCAAGAAGTTCAAGCTATGAGGGCACAGATCCAACAGTTCAACCTGGAGAGAGACCTCGAGAGGAACAATCCAAATGGAAGGGATGTTCGCCATAACCCACTGTTTGATGACAATCCCGATAATGGAGAGGATGACGACCCAAATCTGCCAGAGGAATCTGACGATGAGGAAGAAGAGGAGGCCATGCAGAACCGATATAAACCTCGATTCAGGGAGACAGATTTCAGGATTGGCATCAATGCCAACAATTTGAGCTGAAGACCGGATTGGTGCAGATGGTGCAAAAAAATCAATTCGGAGGAAGAGCCACTGAGGATCCTTACGCACATCTTGATAAGTTCCTTATGCTCTGCAATACTGTCAAAATCGGAGGAGTCAGCAAGAGTGCCATCCGAATGCGTCTTTTCACATTCTCTTTGCGGGATAAGGCACAGACTTGGTTCACTGCACTGGACAAAGGAAGTATTAGCACATGGACTGAATTGAGGGATGAATTTCTGGAGAAATTTTTCCCTCCGAATGTCATCAGGCAGAGAAGGAAAGAAATCATCAGATTCGCTCAAAGACCCGATGAGAGCTTTAGTGAGACATGGGAGCGATTCAAAGAGCTACTTAGATCTTGCCCCGGACATGGCTTTCCGCCAGGAGAACAAGCAGAAGCATTCTACGAGGGACTCAATGAGAAGACCGTCAAGTTGGTGGACACCACACTAGGAGACACCATCACGAAGAAAAGCGGAAAGAAGGCCATGGAATTCTTCCAAAAGATGGCCAACAACACTCAACGGTGGTCCTCGAGTCGACATCGGCCTGTGATGGCGATCGAGAAAGTGGTGGAGAAAGTTGCCGAACAACCTGATTTGGCAACCGAGCTGAAAAATCTAAGGGAAGACTTCGCTGCACTGAAGCAAGAGAAAACAGTTGCTGTAGTAGAGCCAGTGCAAGCTCCGCCTGAGGGGGATTGTGCCGCAGTAAATTTCATGCAAATGGGTGGTTACCAAAACAACTACCGTGGAGGATATCAGCAGCATAATCAGCAGCACAACCAGCCCTACACTTATAATCATGCGAGGAACCATCCTGGATTTTCCTACGCAAACCCCCAAGCCGCGGAGCAGCCACCATCGGGAATTGCCGTACAAGATGAGGCAGTAGTGGAGAAGAAGAAGCCAAATCTCAAGGAGATTTTGGCTAAATTCATGGAAGGCTGCACCGATACGGTAGCCAAGCTAATGCAAGAAATTGCAGGCGTGAATACTAAATTGGACCAGATGCAGAAGCATGTACAAATTATAGAAACCCAAGTCAGCCAGATCGCCGATGCCCTCGGAGCCCAGCACAAGTCGGGGCAACTTCCGAGCAACACACAGATTAACCCCAAGAATTAGAATCAGAGGAACCAAGTGAATGCCATCACTCTGAGAGGGGGGAAATTGTATGAAGGGCCAAAGCAGGCAGGGAAAGATACCCGGGAGGAAGGAGAAGCCGAGCAGGACCGAGAAGCCATCGCAGACACAGCCCCGTCGATCGACGCGGGGTCTCCGTTGATCAACGTAGCACCAAAGGCCACGTCGATCGACGTCCGCTCCCATTCTGCCACTAAAGAAACCTCCTTTGTCGTTTCCGCAGCGCTTTGCTAAAACGAAGATGAACGAGAGATTTGCACGCTTTCTAGAGAAAATGAAGAAAGTAAACATCAACATCCCGCTGATTGAGGCACTACGAGAGATACCGGGGTATATCAAGTATCTGAAGGATATGGTCTCTCAGAAAAGACCCTTCATGGAGCACGAGAGGGTCAACTTGTTTGAGGAATGCAGCGCGATTATTCAGAAGAAGATGCCGCTGAAGAGAGAGGACCCGGGATCCTTCACGATCCCCTGCGTCATTGAAGGAGAGATCGGGAGCATCAAACCAGCGACCATATCATTGCAGATGGCTGACAGATCGGTGTCCTACCCAAGAGGCATCGTAGAAGATGTACTTGTGGAGGTGAAGGACTTCATCATTCCAGCAGACTTCGTGGTGCTTGACATGGAAGAGACCACAACATCGCGCTTATCTTGGGGAGATCCTTCTTGAAGACTGTGGGAGCATTGATTGACATTCGAGACGGCAAACTGACGTTTCGAGTTAATGATGAGTCGGTCACCTTCCCCATCTACAAAGCAGTGCAGAAGCGCAATGAAGGGAGCCACCAGGAAGAGTGCCACATGATCAATTGTTTAAATCTGGTGATTTCCTCTCCCTCTCCTTCCCTTAAAACTGATCCGGACTTTTCTGGAGGACTGCTTACTACACTCCTTACTACACTCTTTGTGTTTGTCTTCAGGTTTGGATAAGGCAGACAATGAGCTTGTGGATTTGGTGATGGAGCTGGACGTACCCGAGGGAATAACACAGAAAAAGAGAACAAACGGGAGCGATTTCCAAGCCGACGCAGCCAGAAAAAGAAGGGACAACGTGGAAATGCCTCCACGTCGATCGACGCGCACCGTGCGTCGATCGATGCAGCCTTAGGAGCCACGTCGATCGATGCACGAAGGAAGTCAGACACAGAGTTTTCATCGGTAGAAGCAGCACGACGTAGAAAAGGGATTGCTGCAGTTTCATCCATGTCAACCGACGCAAATCGAGGAAAGCTGCAATCTAATTCTGATCCGCTGGTTTTGGAACTCAAGATGCTTCCAGCACACCTTAGGTATGGGAAGTTGAAAAAATTACTACGAGTACTACGGAAGTACAAGTCCGCCATTGGGGGGACATTGAGAGACATCAAGGGGATCAGCCCCTCATTACGCACGCACAAGGTCCTTTTGGAAAAAGACGCCAAGAACTGGGGGATACTTGTCAAGAACAAAGATGGAAATGAGGTCGCGAAAAGACCTGCCTGGACCCGACCTCCCTAGTGGTGATTTGAAGACTCCGGGGGTTAAAAAAGTTAATGTCTGAGATCAACTACCAGGTATCGTTCCCTCTTTTGTCTGATTTTCAAACTTATTCCACTCTTCGAGTTGGAAATAAGTTTGGGGGGATGTGGACAAGAGATGGAAAGTCCTATCTTTTATTTATCCCGCTTTTTGTCTTTAATTTTTCGTACTTTTCTATTTTATGCTATTTTGTGGAAAAAAATTTTGAGTTTTGAGATAATCTGAATGAGATTGTGAGATTAGAATTGATTGAGGGTTGAGTATTGAATTGATTGAGATTGTGGTTAGATGCCTATGAATGTAGAATACCGCATGATAGGACTGATTTGACACTTATACTTGCATGCTGATTTAGCTGATTTGAAATTGATTGTGGAAGAAAATTTTTGAATCCTTGTGTGAGAATTTGAGCCTTTATTTCGTTTGATGTGAGATTCACATGTGTGTTTTGATTTCTCTAGAACTTGCCTATTTTCTGTGTTGAGACTGCATAGTGTGCACAAGTTTAGGAGATGATATTAGGTCATCTTTGTGAACCCAATATCCTAAACACTATCCCTTCACAATAAAATTTTCCCTAGTTAGCCACTTTGAGCCTGTACAATTTTTCTTTCCTTGTCTATGAGATTAAGAAAAGTATTGTCTCACTCGTGTCTTGAGTTGTGGTATGTATGGGAATTGATTGCTGAATTGGTGATAAGATATGATAAATTAGTGGTGAAAAGATGTGTGAAACGGAAGCTCAAAGAAATAATTAGAATTCTCATAATCTCTCTGAAAAGAAAAGAATACAAAATAATCGAAAAGAGCATAAGAGATTCAAAAATGAGCTATAAAAAAAATTAAGTTTGTTGATGTATATGAGGATATAAGGTGGATGATTATAGATAGTGGTTGGAGATGTTGAGAGTCATGAACTCAATTGATTTAGTCACTTGGCCATATTTCCCTACCTTATCAGAAAAAGCCTACGTTACATCACTTTGAAAGTCCTTTTTGATTCTAGACTTGTGTGCACATTCTAGCAGTGGAGATATTAGAAAATCTGCAAGCCTATGGTAGAAATTTCTTCATACATGTTGTTGAGTGCTTTCATCTTTACCTTAAACACTTGAGAGTTGAGCGATACACTTCCTGTGAGTTCTTCCACGGTTGATGAATTTTCTGTCTCTTTCAAATTGCTTGTGGGTAGTGGGTTCTTAGTTCTTGACTGTGATGAATCTTGTGAGGCATTGCACTTTAACCACATGATCTTTTGATTTCTTTCTTGCCTATTGATTGAGGACAATCAAACGTTCAAGTTTGGGGGATTTGATAAGCTCATTATTTCACTCACTTATCTATATTATTTTTCTACTATTTTATGTAGTTATATTGAGTTTATATATATATTTTATGCATGAGTCAATATTAGGTGATGTTAGGCGTATTTTGGTATTTGTGCAGGTTTTAGGCTTAAATTCTTAAGAAAACCGTTCCGAAAGCAGTGACGTGTAATAGTAGCAGTGAAGAGTTCTTCCAAACGAGGGATTCGGGCTATTGGCACATGATAATGGATGAAGCTTTGAGTTAGCTCTCCAACGCAACTAGAATCGGGTCAATCGGAGTTCGGGAGAGGAAGTTATGGCCAAAACCGTGAGACCGCGCAGAAGGGGCGAGCCTGATTTTTCCACCTCGATCGACGGGGATGCCGCGTCGATTGACGCGGACCTGCTGGCGCAGGAAATTGACTGAATTCGATTTTTTTTTATATCTTTAGCCCTAGACTTGATATGATACACCTCCACCCCTATATATATCCTAGTAATTTTGATTTTTAGGTTTGCTTCATTCCAGATTTCAGATTTTTGAGAGATTTCCAAGAGTTTTAGAGTTTATGTTTGAAGACAGAATTTTGTGGGAAGACATTCAGATCCAAGTTCTTATGCAAATCAGGTTTTATTTTTCTATGATGAATATTACTCTGAATATGTGTAACTAATCTCTTCCTCAGTTTCTAGGGTTCGAATTATCATTGTATGCATGCTTGATTAATTGAATTATTTTCCCTTCCCCTTCGTAGTTTGTGAAATCTGTGTTTATTCATAATCTTGAGTTTGTTGGCCACATCTTAGGATTAATTAGTTGATCACTTGAGACGTAACTGTAATAGTTTTCAATGGAAAGAGATTTTCACAATATAATCTGATTTCTTGTCGTAACTGAAGGAGATTGATTGTAGGGATAAATCTGTAGATCTTTGGAGTTAATTTATCTTAAGACCGAGCGGTGATAGGTAATTAATTAATCTACTTTATGAATTGTCCAACAAAGAAGTTCATAATACCTTTATGATGTTTCACTACGAAGAGGAATTAAATTGGGAATTAATCAATTCATTCATCCATGTCATACTTGATAAGTAGATATTCCTAGAATCTGTATTTCTCATTATCGTTTTTATCCAAAGTATTTTAATTTCCTGTTTACTTTTTATTCGCAAGTATTACGATTTTCAAAACAACAAAACCCAAAAATTTGATTTCCCTAACCAGTATTTTGAGAACTCCTGATTTAGTACTTAAGGTTTTTCCTTGCTTCATTCCCTGTGGGATCGATAATTTTCATTTGCCGCTATATTATTAACTCTGCTAAGTCGCTGTTAAATAATTTAGCGATCAGTGGTCGGACTCAACAGTGGCTTCCACCATTGTAGTATAGTCTTCACGCCAGCACTATAGAGTTGTGTTTGCTTCATCATTGTGCCTGATTGTCAGAAACCATTGTTCAATCCATTTTACTTGAAATGAAGAGTTCGGGATCGGTACAAGGTATGACGTGTCTGGACAATGGCCGGGATAGAAAGGATCCTCTCGATTGTCCCATTTGTGCATTGGCCGACAAGAGAATGATTGTGAGGCTTCACGGTCGCCGACAAGAAGGGGAGAGGGTGGTGTATCACTATAGGCCGTTAGGAGTATAATCATCAACATCCTGCATTAGAGTCATTGATCTTATAGAGGGAGGACTCTCATATGCCTACCTTGAGTTGAAATAGACTGGAGGTCAATTTTACAAGCAGTTTCCAAATCAATTACTTCTCAATGAACCTATATAAGAATACATATATGGAATCACTCTAAGTTCCCAGTCTAGTCTAGTCAATTTCATACAGATAACTGACGATTGAGTTGATTTGACACATCAAAATTATAAAATATCCTAACAAGATGAAATCCGGTGAATCTACACTAAATAAGAATGAATACGAGTCTTTGAATATTATATCAACGGTTAAGATAAGAAAAATATTAATTATTAAAAAATATAATGTCTTTAAGCATAATATATATAACCAGAAAAACATAATACATTAAAAGTATAATAGGAATAGCAAAATTAAAAGTATAAAATTATGAATAAATCATAATCTAAACCATTGAACAAATGAGATAAAAAAAATATATATATAAATTCATTTCTATTTTAATATAAATTAAAATATAACACTAAATCCAATTCTTATATATATGTATATAGAGTAGTGATCATATGAGAATAGTCTTTAGTATGAGAATTGAGATTAAATCTCAGCCTTTTATTTTGTGATTTCAAAGCTCATGATCTATTTCATTCCGTGTGCAGTTTTCCTCGATTATCCTACAGTTTTGCAAAATTAAGGTTATTTTTGTAATTTTAGCTTTTTTTAAAATCTGAAATAGTATCTCATCAGATTTTTTATTCTTTATTTCGCGCGAGTTGATTTCTTTTACCTTCTTCGTTCGATTTGATTTATATTTCTTCTGTTGATCAGATTTTTTTTCTTTGTTTCTGGATTTCGCATTCATGTTCGGTCTTGACTTTGTTAATTGTGAATGTATATAGTTTAAAAAAATTGTTTAATTCAGATCGACGTTCATTTTTCCTATTATATTGTGCATCTTTAGTGTTGACTTTGTGCATTTTTGTATCTTACAAGTTCATTTATTCCTTTCTTTGCGCGATTTGATTTCTTCTTCTTCCTTCTTCCTCCGATTTGATTTATATTTCTTCTATCGATCATATTTTTTTCTTTATTTCTGGATTTCGCATTCGTGTTTGGTCTCGACTTTGTTAATTATGTGTGAATATAGTTTTAAAAAATTTATTTTATTCAGATCGACATTCATTTTTACTTTTATATTGTGCATCTTTAGTGTTAAATTTATGCATTTTTGTATCTTACAGGTTCATTTATTCCAAAGTGTGTTGATGAGATGAAGCATTTTAAGGGCAGAGTTTTTAGAACTGTTGATGATGGTATTGAGTTTTATAGAGACTATGTTCGTGTTGCTGCTTTGAAGAAGAAGATGTTTAATTTTTTTTAATTCATATTTATGTAAAAATGAAGTAAATCGGGCTAAAAAAGAAGTAAATCAGGCTTAAAATGCAGGTTGTTGTTTGTGTTTGAGTAATTTTACAGTTTTAGCCTTTAAAGGCTAAAACTGCAGGATATTGGGGCAAAAATGTCGTGTTTTTCAATTTGCTGAGAATGAATCCTGTTCGTCGATTTGATGAGACGGACGCGCGAGATCTATTCTTATTTCTCATAATAACTCCTATTCTCACCTGATCACTACCCTATATATATATATATAGAGAGAGAGAGAGAGTAGTGATCATGATATACTAAAAAATTTTCCCATGCTAAATGAGAAATAATCTGGATCCTTTATTTTGTTGATCCAATAGTTGTGATAATTCAAAATTTATTGAATAAATAAGGTAATTAGGGTATCTTAGTAATTTAACCTTTAAGTTTGAATAACCGTTTTCTCTATTTTTAGATCTAAACATTCTCTCTCCTAATTTTCTCTTTCTTCCCATTATAATCAAACGATTATATCTTTCTCGATTCAAATCTATTTTTTACGAATCATTTATCAAATTAAACGTATTTTTACGATGGTTCATATGATATTCATATTGAATATGTTAAATTTAGAAGATTCACACGAAAATCATGATTTTATATTCAACTGGTATATGTTCTTCATTATATTTACGTTCACGATAAAAAATGCATCTATTGCGCATAAAAAATGTTCCCAAATATCTGCATTTTTTTGCATCAAATGATGCATTCTTAACTTGAATAAGATGCATTTTTATTCTAAAGCATATGTCGTTTTGTATTCATATTGAGTACATTTTTTGCATTGATTATATGCCGCATTTTTATACCCAAAATATTGCATTTTTTACATCGAATGTATGCATAATTATGTTTTATGAACTGCACGAAATGAAATGTTTGAATATATAGTTTTCACATTTTTACCCTTTTATGCATTGAGTATGTGCAAAAAATGCACCGAAAATTGTTTAATCTGAGCAATCGATTGCAATATTTAATGATACAGATTTTTTCGCATTTAGCAGGGAAATTCTATTATCACCAAATCCCTACCCTCTATATATATATATATATATATATATATATAGATGTCTGATCATATGAGAATAGTTGTTAATGTGAGAACATGAGAATAGAAAATAAAGTAATTTTAAGATAAAATGAACAAAAATGAAGATAAGAATGAACAATATTTTTGAAAAATTGAAGGCTAAAAAGTACAATGAATGAAATCGAAAATAAAATGAAGAAAATGGAAGATAAAATGAAAATGAAGTATTTTGATGTTAAAATGAATATTTTTTCACTGAATGATTTTGATGTTAAAATGAAGTATATATAGCGAGGATATAATGTAGTATTTTCATATTCTCTATTCTCACTGGATTAAGCCCATATATATATATATATATATATATATAAAAGATCAGGATCCATGTGAGGAAGATGTATCAGTGGGGTAGGTCATCAATAACTTTTCTCACTGCTTCTTGGAAACCAGTCTCATCAATTTCATTGCCCTACACAACCCAAAATCAAATTAAAAAGTCATTCTTCAAGATTTGTTTAATTGAAAAAAAAAAAAAGTTGTGGTGACAAAACCACGTAGGTTCTTAGCAATTTCCTAGGACTAATATTCTACGACGGCTAGGGCAAAAGTATGAAACAATACCAACTTCAAAGAAACTTCGTTATAAATTAGGTCTACCGATTTACACATGATATGAAATCACACTGATGGTGAATGATAAATATATGACAAAAATTTGCGTTAGGCAGGCCTAAACAGTTTAGACGGGTTTTATCCTACCCAAATGGGTTGATCCATCCTAAATAGGGTTTATTAATCCCAATTAGGGTATATTATATGAGTTTGGGCTTGGGTTAATGGATAAAACCCGCCTAAATCGTTTAAGCTTGCCTAACCCAAGACCTTCCCAAAAAGGCAAAAACTTGCGTTAGGCAGGCCTAAACGGTTTAGGCGGGTTTCATCCTATCCAAATGAGTTGACCCATCCCAAATAGGGTTTATTAAACCCAATTAGGGTATATTATATGTGTTTGGGCTTGGGTTAATGGATAAAACCCGCCTAAATCGTTTAGGCATGCCTAACCCAAGACCTTCCCAAAAAGGTAAAAATTTGCGTTAGGCAGGCCTAAACGGTTTAGGCGGGTTTTATCCTATCCAAATGAGTTGAGCCATCCCAAATAGGGTTTATTAATCCCAATTAGGGTATATTATATGTGTTTGGGTTTGGGTTAATGGATAAAATCCGCCTAAATCATTTAGGCCTGCCTAACCCAAGACCTTCCCATTTAAAAATATACATAATTAATAATATATTTCAAAAATTAATATTTTGTGATATATTTACACGTTTATCTTTTATGCAAATGTTTGAATATAGTCAAGATTTGAATCCAATCTGTATATGCTTCCAATTCGTGGATTATTGAACTTATCAGCCAAGATTGTTAATGTTCTTTAGATACTAATGAAATTGAAATGCAAGTTTATTTATGCATGAAATAATCTTGAAACATATTTATAGCTTATTGAGTTAGGACTTTGCATATTTTGATTAACTAATTATGTAATTTTCATCTGATATATGTCTTGACAATAAAATTTCTTATAAAGGAGTAATTTTAATGAATATCAAAACAACAAAATATAAACCAAATTATAAATATATATAATTACAAAAATTATATAATAGATAATATTACAATAACTAAATAAATTATAATAGATATATTATTAATTATGCATACACTAATTATTTGATAAGTATAAAAGAAGACTCTTTGATAAAAAGTATAGACCATAAAATAGATTAAAAGATCTCCTATGATATTGTCTAATACATTTTATTTAGCAAGACATTAAGATACATTTAAATTAAGTAAACCCATAATTTTAATTGAGTAATATATGCATACTTAAATTGAGTAAATACATCATTGGTGATAGTAAAATACATTATTTAATATAGCGAAATATATCATTTATATACATCGTTTATAAGAATCATCTGAGAAGCTAATAACCGTGAAACGATGACTTAGAGTTTTTGCCAAATGGATTATATATATTTAGGGAAGGTCTTGGGTTAGGCAGGCCTAAACGATTTAGGCAGGTTTTATCCATTAACCTAAGCCCAAATACATATAATATATCCTAATTGGGATTAATAAACCCTATTTGGCATGGATCAACTCATTTGGATAGGATAAAACCCGCCTAAATCGTTTAGATCTGCCTAACGCAAATTTTTGCCTTTTTAAATAAATACTCAAACTATCAATTTATTTTTAAATTTATGAAAGAAGCAAAAGTTTGAAACCTTTTCAGCAAGAATCTCAAATGAGACGACATCAACTTTTTCGAAAGTCACAAGTACCCATGAGTTCGTCCTTTTATTTGGAATTTTTATTGAAACATCAATTTTTCATAATTAAATTTTCATTCTGGTCATAAATTTAAAATAAAGCAGATATTTTGGATTTTTTTTATATAGGATAAACATAGTACACAATACATTTAACAAAATCACTAGTACTTATACTATATTTTTATATTTACCATTTAGATAAATGCGTGTGAAACGGAAAATAGATTAGACTATGAGTAGTCAGATTGATTTTCACCCCTAAAAAAAACCACCAACATAAGTTTTAATGAGATGATAATTGGATACTCCTACCGTCTCATTCAAAAATAGTCCCATTTATTTTCGGCACATAAATTTCGGAGTTAATGTTTAGTAGTTAATTGTGGTTAATAATAAAATTGACAATCGTAATTAACTTATTTAAGTCTTAAACAAGTTAATTATGATTACCAATTTTATTATTAACCACAATTAGCTACTAAACATTATCTCCGAAATTCATGTGCCGAAAAGAAAGGGGACTATTCGGACGGGACGGAGGTAGTATTTATTAATACTTTATCCATCCCGCTATATTAATTTTGTTTGTTTTTAACATAATAATTAAGGACAAAGAGATAAGAGAAATTAATATGACGGGACAAAAAAAAAAAAAGACTAATATGATGGGACGGATGAAATACATACCTCCACCTTTAATCTGAGGACTATACTATGAACTGGAGTTGCTTCGACACTTCTTGTGCTGGATTGCACAGACACTAAACCTACATTTCCCTTGTGTTTCAAGAATCCCAAAACCCGAGCAATAAAGTCCGTCAGGCTGCATTTCTCTGATCTCAAACTCATTCTCAAATCCAGGAATGTTGCTTCCAATGTTGATGGAGAAACTCGAACGATCTCCACAGTATTCCCCAATATTTGTGTTTGTTCTTCACTACCACTTTTGCTTTTAATCTGCGTTTCTAATGCAGCATTTCTTCTTGCGAGCTCTCCCACTTGGGATCTTAGTGAGTTCAAGTACTCAGTCGTACTGCTAAGAACCGACACCTTATCTTTCTGAACGTGATGAAAATGAAATGATTGACAATTAGGGTTCAAGAATTAATCTTGCTCGAAGATTTATTGGGTCAAAATGAAAAAAGAAAAAAAAAAAAAATCTAACCTTGGTAACTTGAGGGAGCAGTGTTTTCAGAATCTGGAAGCTTTCGTTGAGCTTCTCTCGTCGTCTTCTCTCTGCTATCATGTGGAGCATCTGATTGGCTGTAGGCTGGTTTCCTTGCTCACCCCTTGTCGCCATGTTCAAGTTTTTGAAGAACGCAACCGCTCTCTTGAATAGGTTGGGCTTGTGAGATGCTGGCGCAACGGGGGCCAAAGCTGCTCGATAATTTGTGAAGGCTGGCCGGAGATCACGCGGCAGGTTTTGTGAGGAGGGAGAAGATGATAAGACCGCGAGAATGGCAGTTGTGATGGCATGATCTTCAGCCTCCATTATTGCTGGGAACTGTAGCGTTGATTGGGGATGAGGGATGGAGTTAATCGGCGCCGACGATTGCAGAGGTAGTGGAGAAGAGTTAGGAATGTCGAAACACTTGATGCTTTCGACTGATGTTAAGGATGCCGGCGACGACGAGGATATAGGGATCTGTCTCGAGAAGTCGGAAGGGAACCAGCTTTGGATTTCCATTTGTAGATTCACCTAAAAATAATAAGGTTATTTCAATCCAACTAATTTCATGCATGAGAGAGAGAGAGAGAAAGAGGGTGTTGTGAAATTGTAACCAGAGGGTCAGTGGAGAATCCCAACTCAATCTCTCCCATAGTGCAGCCCATAAACACGGTAGTCTGTAAGAAAAGAGAGATAACTAATTAAACTGCAGATGAAGAATTTGAAGTTAAGCAGAGGGGCCAACCTTAATCCCAGCTTCCTGTTGATAAAAACATATATGAAATTAATCATTCTTGAAAAAGCAAGCTGATATACATATCTGTAATACAATTTATATATGCACCTGGTAGAATTGCAGCTGCACTTGAGATGATACCATGGCGTGAAGGTAATCAGCCTGCATCTCAAGGTAAGGCACGTTGTTCCTGAATGCAAACCCTGGTACACGCCTGCAAATCAAAATCATATACTCAATCAACAACATTCATCTTTAATTTGCTCCCTCTCTCTCTCTCTCTTACTATATATATATATATATGTATGTACCTACCCATCATCAATGTAGTTTCCTGATCCACAATAAGAACTGAAAAGCCTTGTAGCAAGACTCCCAGAAGATGAGCTAGGTTGCTGGAGTTTCTCTTCATGGAAAAATCCATCCAAAAACAACAAGCAGCTGTGGGCACGACGAAATCAAGTATATATATATACATATATCTGTATAAATTAAATGCATGAAAATTGAAATAAACACAGGCACACACATCTTACTTGGATGGGAGGGGTGAATAAGACCAGATGCAAATGTAAGTAGATCCAAAACACTGCAACATGTGGCGGAGAAAGGCGGCGCGTTCAGCCTCACCAAGGTGAAAGATGGAGTCCATTGAAGCTTCTTTAATATCTTACAAGTTATAGCATCCTTCCATTAGAGGCAAGCATATTTTATACATAGCTGCAGCATGGATCAAACTCCTAATCAATCAAAAAAACTAATCTAGGAAGGTTTGAAAAGTATAAAGATGCATGTAAGTAGGTGGGAAAAGGAGCTAGGGTTTGATGGTATGCAAGAGATGGAAGAGGGGGCAGCCCCTTGGTGGTGAGGGTAGAAAAGTCAAAACAGATGGGATCATAATAAGATATTGTTTATCAAGAAGGTAGGAGATGAAAAGTATAGGAGAGAGGCAGAAAAGTATTGATAGTGAAAAGTCCAATATTTTGAAAGACGCTTTCATTTTCTTCAATGTGGATGCATACAAACACACACACATAAATAGTGTTTGTGTGTGTTGCAATTATTGCATGGAATATAGTGTGTGAGTGTGAATCCACCATGAATCAAAAGAGGGCCATATATATTATATATGTAGAATTGTGATCATGAGAATAGTTTTTATTATAAGAAATGAGAATAAATCTCTGCTCTCTATCTTTACATATCAACACTCAAGATTTAAAATTTTCCGTGTTATTTTTTGTAGTATATTATGCAATATTTGATTTAAAGGATAATTTTGTAAAGTTTTTTCTCTATCCTCTAATTAAAATTCTAAAAACTTTAAATGATCATAAATCACTCAATTTAAATTCGTTTTTCATGTATTATATATCAAATTAAAGTAATTTTATTATCTTTCAAACAAAATCCTTATTGGATAAATTTAGAGGACGAAAACCTTAAGGAAAAGAAAATAGTGATTCTATACATAAATCTCGTAACAGCACATTGATTTTCGTAAAATGCACGAAAATATACCTAAAATGCTTGAATCGTACTTAAAATGCACAATATGATGCATAAAATGCATATTATATAGAGACATAATGAACAATTTTAAGATAAAATTAATAATTTTTAAGATAAAATAAGGTGAGAATATAATTTTTTATTTTATGCAATTCAATAATATTAGAATGCATATTTGATAATATATATATATATATATATATATATATATATATATATATAGGGTAGTGATCAGGTGAGAATAGGAGTTACTATGATAAATAAGAATAAATCTCGCGCGTCCATCTCATCAAATCGACGAACATGATTCATTCTCAGCAAATTGAAAAACGCGGCATTTTTGCCCCAATATCCTGCAGTTTTAGCCTTTAAAGGCTAAAACTGTAAAAATACTCAAACACAAACAACAACCTTCATTTTTAGCCCGATTTACTTCATTTTTAGTCCGATTTACTTCATTTTTACATAAATACAAATTAAAAAAAATTAAACATTTACAAAGACCAACCACAAACCTACCACATCCTGCAGTTTTCCTCACTTTTACTTCAGTTTTGAATAAACACAAATTAAAAAAAAAACTAAATGCAATAATATCAAATATCAAAATTTACACAACTCCTACACGGTTTCATTATTACGCCGTTCCATCGCAACTTTTCAATACACTTCTCGAAAAAAACTCTTCACATTCAACAAAATTTCAATTCCACTCTCAAAATTTCTTCAGACATTCGACGGTTTTCTCTGGAATTCTACTCGCTTTCGCCAATTTCAAATAAATGAACCTGTAAGATGGAAAAATGAACAATGTTAACACTAAAGATGCACAATAATAAAGGAAAATTGAACATCTGAATAACACAATTTTTTTTTTATACTATCAACACAATTTGGAATAAATGAACCTGAAAGATGAAAAAATGAACAATGGTAATACTAAAGATGCACAATAATAAAGGAAAAATGAACATCTGAATAACACATTTTTTTTTTAAAACGATCAACACAATTTAGAATAAATGAACCTAAAAGATGAAAAAATGAACAATGTTAACACTAAAGATGCACCATAAGAAAGGAAAAATGAACATCTGAATAACACATTTTTTTCTAAAACTATATTCATGCACGAATCAATTACAAACAGAGTCTAGAATTCAAAAACAAGATTAAATCATCTCTTAACATAAAAAATATCAATAGAACCATGAACACTATCGAAAATAAAAAATACAAAGTATTAAACTTATCTTCAGATGATCGATCAGATATGTCCTCTTCAAACGACCGAACTCCAAAATCAAAAACAAAACTCAACAACAACCACAATTTCGAAGCCTAGAGCGATCACGAAAGCTAAATCCAGAAACAAAAAAAATTCGATCGAGAGAAGATATATAAATTGAATCGGACGAAGGAGGAATAAGAAATCAGAACGCGTGAAATAAAGCATACAAAATCTAATTAAATATGGAAGCATATACCTTTTAAATTTTAAAAACACTAAAATTACAAAAATAACCTTAATGAATCAAAACTGCAAGATAATCGAGGAAAACAACACACGGACTAAAATTGATCATGAGCGTTGATATCACAAAATCTAAGGCTGAGATTTATTCTCATTTCTTATACTAAAAACTATTCTCATATAATCACTACTTAAACTACTCTTATTATATATATATATATATATATATATATATATATATATATATATAATAATAATAATAATAATAAACTTTTTTTAAGATAAATTACATCAACATATGAGATTCAAACTATTTCGTTGTTTATTTCGATATATGAATGATCGTCACAACCAAGAAAAAATTCAAAATTTACACGTTAACTTTTAATATAAACTTGAATTATTTTGATGATGCACAAATAAGATTATGATTCTTTTGAGTAGATATGGTAAGAATATTCAAATAAATTAAGGATATATATATTTCAATTTCGAAAATCAAATAATATTTATTATTTATAATAATATTTCCATATCAGATTAGATATGGATATCCAGATTTTGATACATGCAATATTTCCTTATTAGAGGGATAAAGTTTTTTTCGTAATGAGATATAATGCACGTTTCCTTAGATAAAATGCATGATTGCTAAGATAAAATGCAAAATATTGAAGATAAAATGTCGTAAGTAGAGATATAGAGCATTTATTTCGCAATGTAATGTTAATGCGGGATACTACCCTTGAAATGAACAAAATTTTAGTTAAAATGCGGGCTTTAAAATAATCATTCATTGTAAATAATTACTATATTGTCCTTTAATGCAGGATAATCGATCAAAACTACACACGGAATTAAATAGATCTTGAGCATTGAAATGACAAGATCAAAGGCTGAGATTTATTCTCATTTCTCATACTAAATGTCATTCTCACCTGATCATTACTCTATAATTATATATATATATATATATATATATATGTACATACGGGAGCGTTATAGTATCAACCACCTCCCAGATAAGAAATAAGACCAAATCTGGATCTTTCATTTTATTAATGAACGGTTCAGATTTAATATTGAATATAAAAAAAATTCGCTGCATCTATAGTGTAAAAAACTTGCATATAAGGGTAAATATGTCAATATTTACAAAACTGAATCTTCCCACGTATTTTATTTTGAATTTGACGGGAGACGGTTGCCGAAATTACAGTCCACGTTTATTATTCCAAACTACCGCATTTACTTCACCCTAAAAAATCACCCACCGTAAAAAAAAAAAAGAAAACAAACGAGAGCAAAATCGCATCCGGCGGGAGCGAACTACGGATACACCGGGCCGAAGTGAAGACGAAGACGACGGTGAAGGTTAGTACAACAACCGGGGTACATTTGATTTTAACTTTTTATACATATTTCTACTTGTTTCTATGTTCTGCGATTCTAAATATTTATGGAAATCGGAATGAACAACAACTATGAAATCCTTCGATTTTGCAAATGTGTTTTTGTTGATTGTATTACATAAAAAAACTCTGTAATCTGCCATTATTTGTTACGAATTTGAATGTTCATTTATTTTGGGTTTTTTTTGTTTGGGGAGGCTACGCGGACACGACGACCTTATTCCGGCGGAAAATTGTAGTCGACAACCAACTACATCCACAATTCAGGTATGGGCTATGTAGGGTTTGAGTCTACGATGGACAACACAAGTTGCCATTAATTAAATACTTGCCAAGGATCGTTCTTAGGGTACCAGGAATAAATTTCAATTAAACAAATCATGCGAACCTATGCATGCTCCTACAATATAAATTGCAGAAGATGGATTAGAGAATACCTGACTTCACCGTTTGATCTACAGATCTAGATCGGAGCCAACAATGATGAAATAGCCCTAGATCTGAGATAGAACGCCGGCTATGGACAGTGGTTCCTACTGATCTAACTTTCTGATCTGTTCCCTTGCTCCTTGGAAATCTGGTGAGGATTATCTACCAAGTTGAATCCGAGATCCGGAGAAATCGATCAATTTCTCCCTCAGATAGCCGCCGCCTCTCTCTCAATTTACTGATTATACTGAAAAGTCTAACTTAATCTGATGGAGAGAAGGCCTTATATAGTGTTAGGGTTTTGAGAAACCCTAACCCTAATGGGCTGTGAGCAATTAATGGGCCAGACCAGGGATCAGATGCAAATAATAAAGTGAGCCCTCTTTATTAATTAATCCTTCCTTGTTCAACCCAGAACATAATTAATTAATAAAACATTATTTTAACCTTCACCACGGTAACAATGCTGACTCGCCCCTTTATTACCACGTTATTAGGAACGGGTTGCACCAAACTAACATGATCCACATATTTAAGGTTTTAGACATTCATTAATTAATTTGGCTTATGACAATCAGCCACAATTAATTAATCTCTTATTTCCTGAGTAATGCCACTCACCCCTTTTCACTTATGCCTGAATTAAATAATTCAACCTGTAGGGTTTAGCTTAATGAACCTTGTGAGCTCCTCAGGGAATGTCACCATCCTGAAACGGATATGCTTACCTAAACGTCCAGACTAAGCAGGCCACACACAAATTGCCAACACCGAAAATACGGGTATAAGAGTACATGTAAGACTCGCCACCATGGTAAATCAAAGTGTGGTCAATCTTTGTTTGCCCCTTATCCTTCAGTTAGGTTTAAGATCATAGGAAGTATGTTAGGGATCTGGCTCATTCATATGTCAATGAGAATGGCACATCCCACTGTTGATCCCATCAATACATAACCATGTATCGACACATCAAGTAGCTAGGATAAGCCCACTTATGAACCGATGTGCCGCAGCTTAGACCGACAGCCTATCCAGGGACCGTCTCAGCTGTGATACTGTTTATGTCTCGCTAGGTAAAACGATTCATATGATCCTCTGTGATCTCCTACACACCATATGATCATCCCTATAGGTGAGATAATAGGATATTATGGTTCGTTGTATGTTTGTTTCATCAGACAACGAGTATTGTTGCGGCAACATATATGAAGACCAGTGTACAAAACACTTAATCATATATGCTTTCAATATATAATCCCAACAATCTCCCACTTATACTTAAAACATAATACCATTGCTTTACCAAAGTATTAAGTGTGTCTATACTGTCAATCACTCCCACTGCATTCACGTCACCACTTGTCACAATTTCTCGTATGATGTGATTCCACACATCATATGTGTTTCACCACCTTGTGAGTCTTGGGTTCCTTTGAGTTTGTCATTGCACCAACATAATCACAATTCCTTGTGATTTAATTAGGCAAACTCAGAACACACACCTCTAGAGGATGGTATTGGAGCTATACTGCTTCTTGCGAAGCTAATGAAGCTGACAAAAACTCAGCCTTCATACCGGAATCCGCAACACACTTCTGTGTTAGATTCCTATAACTCCTCCTCCAAGGCCAACACATAGTTAGAGGTCGATTTCCTTTCCTTATGATCCTCCTGGATATCCGATGCCATTCAACTCACAAGGCTCCTTCATTAACCAATAAGCCTATCCAGAGTTGAACTGATATCTGTTTAACATGCTTATAGCATAACAGATATCTAACTTCGTTCATTTACAATATAGAAAGATAACAATCTTTCTTGCTATGAACGATACACTACAGAATCAATTTAAGCGACTCGAGATACCTGAACATCCTTTTCTTGTGACCACACAAGACTTTAATTCAAAAGATGTTCCAAGATCTCATAAGTCCTACTTCTGAAACTGTTCGGATAACCATCCTTTATGCCTGACAATATCTCCACACCGTTTCCGAATGTGAAAATACCATCTACATAATATGCAAGGAAAACCACGCTTCCGCTGACACATAACTGGTACATGAAACTATCATTCTCGATAGACAATATCGAAATGTCTGTTACATGACCTTGAAGCTCCCTTAAGTTCATACTTGAACTACCTTGGCTTCCAGACATGATGCTTTGCACATAACTTATCTGGTTGTTGCATAGAAATGTCGTCACCTTTTATCAAGGTACCTATTAATAAAATACGGATGACATCTTCTATATTCCAGATATTTAGATTCATATGTGCTGTTATGGTTAAAAGAATTCGAATGGGTTTAACAGTTGCAACCAGTGAGAAAGTCCTGTTGTGAAACATACCTTACTCACTAACCTAGATATTCGAATATACTAGGTTACCATTCGAGAATTTCTTTCCGTGTATATCAATCAGTTACTTATAGCTGGTAAGCTATTTGGCAATCACTGATCCTGATACACAACCATAACCTTTACTGATTCATTTCTGAATCCATGACTTGACGTCATTAAGCTGCATCTTTTGTCTTAACAGCTTCGTTGCGCTTTGAGGGATGAGGACGATGTTGTTCGTTTAGCTGGGAACAAGTCCAGAGACTGTTTCCACGAACTAGTACCATTAAGCCTGTTAAGGCAACCTCCCACTGCAACGATGCTCCTTTATGTTGTCAGTTAATGGTGCATTAATTTGTGGTTTATCACCTTACACAGGTGACCGTGCAATTGGTACCATACCTTCCAAGGTATGCTCAATATGCCACGGGGTATTTCCTGATGGATTTGAATTGTCTT
>JAPKLW010003719.1:0-36920 GCA_026898455.1 Plectranthus barbatus
GTTTGTGAAATCTGTGCTTATTCATAATCTTGATTTGTTGGCCACATATTAGGATTAACTAGTTGATTACTTGAGACGTAACTGTAATAGTTTTCAATTGAAAGAGATTTTCACAATATAATCTGATTTCTTGTCGTAACTGAAGGAGATTGATTGTAGGAATAAATCTGTAGATCTTTGGAGTTAATTAATTTATCTTGAGACCGAGCGGAGATAGGTAATTGATTAATCTACTTTACGAATTGTCCAACAAAGAAGTTCATAATACTTTCTGATGTTTCACTACGGAGAGGAATTAAAATTGGGAAATAATCAATTTATTCATCCATGTCATATTTGATAAGGAGATATTCTCGGAATCTGTAATTCTCATAATTGTTTTCAATCAAAGTATTTTAATTTTCCTGTTTAAGTTTCATTAGCGAGTATTGCAATTTTCAAAACAACCAAAACTTTTCAATTGATTTTCCTAACCAGTATTTTGAGAACTTATGATTTAGTACTTAAGGTTTTTCGTTGCTTCATTCCCTGAGGGATCGATAATTTTCATTTGCCGCTATATTTTTAGCTTTGCTAAGTCGCTTGTTAAATAAAAATAGCGATCAAAATTTTGGCGCCGTTGCCGGGGAATGAACAGAATTAATCTTACTATTAAATTTGTGATTAAAGTACTGATTTAGGCTGTAATTTCTGTATTTTCCTTTAATTTTCCGTATTTTCGTAATTCACGTCTATCGACGCTTAATCTCGTCGATCGATGCCATCTTTTCCTTCTCGTCGATCAACACTCACATTCGTCGATCGACGCCGTACTTGTTTTCAGACTTTCGGTTTTTTCGTATTTCAGTTCTTTTCGTTTATTTTCAGTCATACTTCACTGCCTCCTTTGTTGTACAGGTAGTGCATGAGTACACAAACCAGAGGAAAGGACCCGCTATATTATTACCCGGATATTGAAGCCACTTGCAGAAAGATCCGGAAGAATAAGCGTACTCAGGAAAGCTCAAGCTGTCAAGAAATGGACGAACAACCACCAATTATTCAACAGCAACCACCAATGCTAATTGCAGAGAAGCAAGCTGTGCTTCTCCAGGAAGTTCAAGCTATGAGGGCACAGATCCAACAGTTCAACCTGGAGAGAGACCTTGAGAGGAATAATCCAAATGGAAGGGATATGCGCCATAACCCACTGTTTGATGACAATCCCGACAATGGAGAGGATGACAACCAGGATCCGCCAGGGGAGTCTGACGATGAGGAAGAAGAGGAAGCCATGCAGAATCGGTATAAACCTCAGTTCAAGAAAACAGATTTCAGGATTGGCATCAATCCCAATAATTTTGAACTGAAGACCGGGTTGGTGCAGATGGTGCAGCAAAACCAATTTGGAGGAAGACCAGCTGAAGATCCTTATGCACATCTGGATAAGTTCCTTATGTTGTGCAACACTGTCAAAATCGGAGGAGTCAGCAAAAGTGCCATCCGAATGCGTCTGTTCGCATTCTCTCTGCGGGATAAGGCACAATCATGGTTCACTGCACTAGACAAGGGGAGCATAAGCACGTGGAATGAACTGAGGAATAAGTTCTTGGAGGACTTTTTCCCTCCAAATGTCATCAGTCAGCGAAGAAAAGAAATTATCAGGTTCGCTCAACGACCCGATGAAAGCTTCAGTGAGACGTGGGATCGATTCAAAGAATTGCTGAGATCATGCCCCGGTCATTGTTTTCTGCCAGGAGAACAAGCAGAGGCCTTTTACGAAGGGCTCAATGAAAAGACCGTCAAGTTGGTAGACACCACACTTGGTGACTCCATAATGACAAAGAGCGGAAAGAAGGCCATGGAATTCTTCAAAAAGATGGCTAACAACACTCAAAGATGGTCCTCATGCCGAACTCGACCTGTGAAAGCAATTGAGAAAGTAGTGGAGAAAGCCACCGAACAACCCGATCTGGCAACTGAGCTGAAGAAGCTAAAGGAAGAATTCGCAACTCTAAAGCAAGAGAAAGCAGTCACTGCTATCGAGGCGACACAAACTCCAACTGAGGGGGACAATGCTAAGGTAAATTTTATCCAAAGGGGCGGCTATCAAAATAATTATTGAGGAGGATTCCAGCAACACAATCAGCAGCATCATCAGCCCTATACCTTTAATCATGCGAGGAATCACCCTGGATTCTCCTACGCAAACCCTCAAGCTGCAGAGCAACCACCACCAGGATTCGCCGTACAGGATGGGGAGATAGTGGAGAAGAAGAAGCCAAATCTCGAGGATATTTTGGCTAAGTTCATGGAAGGCTCCACCGATACGGTAGCCAAACTCAAACAAGAAATATCAGGGGTGAACACCAAGGTTGACCAGGTGCAGAAGCATGTGCAGATCATTAAAAATCAAGTCAGCCAGATCGCCGATGCCCTTGGGACGAAACACAAGCCGGGAGAACTCCCAAGCAACACTCAGGTCAACCCCAAGAACCAGAATCAGAGGAACCAAGTGAACGCAATAACCCTGCGAGGGGGTAAATCTTATGAAGGGCCAACGCAAGCAGGAACAAATACCCGAGATGAAGGAGAAATTGAGCAAGACAAAGAGGGCAGCACAGATGAATCCCCGTCGACCGACGAGAGGCCTCCGTCGATCAATGAAGCATCAAAATCCCCATCGATCGACACGGATTCTCATCGATCGACGCCTGCTCCTATTCCACCCCCGTAGAAACCGCCTCTGCCGTTTCCGCAGCGGTTTGCCAAGACCAAGATGAACGAAAGGTATGCACGTTTTCTGGAGACAATGAAGAAGGTGCACATCAACATCCAATTGGTCGAAGCCTTGCAAGAGAGGCCCGGGTACATCAAGTTCCTGAAAGATATGGTCTCTCAGAAACGACCCTTCTTGGAGCATGAGACGATCAACCTCTTCGAAGAGTGCAGTGCTATCATTCAAAAGAAGATGCCGATCAAAAGGGAAGACCCAGGCTCCTTCACAATCTCCTGTGTCATCAAAGGGGAGACCTTTGGGAAAGTCCTCTGCGATTCCGGTGCTTCAATCAACCTGATGCCATTGTCAATCTTAAAGCTGTTGAAGATCGGAAGTATCAAGCCCACAACAATCTCGCTTCAGATGGCCAATCGATCAGTCACTTATCCGAAAGGCATTGTGGATGATGTGCTAGTAAAGGTGAAAGACTTCATTATCCCAGCCGATTTTGTGGTGCTCGATATGGAAGAGGATCGCAACATTCCCTTGATCCTTGGAAGACCATTCCTGAAGACCGGAGGAGCATTGATCGATATTCGAGACAGAAAACTCACATTTAAGGTGAATAATGAGTCGGTGACATTCTCGATCTACAAGGCAATGCAGAAGCACAATGATGAAAGCTACACCGAAGAATGCCACATGATCAACTGCTTCAGCACGGTAATGTCTTCTCCATTCACCTTCCTCAAAAGCGAACCCGACTTCCTGGAAAACTGCTTGCAACATTCTCTATTCTCGTCAACAAATATGGACGAGGCAACTGAGGAAATCATGGATCTGGTCGTGGAGCTGGACGTGTTTGAGGAAATAACTCGGGAAAAAGAAATCAAAAAAGAGCCACTGCCTGATCGATACAGCCAGAACAACCCAGAAATGATGGAAAACAAGCCCCCGTCGATCGACGCCACTGTAGCATCGATCGAGGCCGCAGCAAATAGCACGACGATCGACGGAGGGCCTCCGTCGATCGACGGCAAACTGAAATAGCCGTGCTCCAGCTCTGATCCACCAGTCCTGGAACTCAAGACACTTCCGGCACATCCCAAGCACGCATTCCTAGGCTCTGATAATACTTACCCTGTCATTGTTTCTGCTTATCTTACACAGGCGGAGTTGGAAAAACTGCTGCGAGTCTTGCGGAAATACAAGTCCGCCATTGGATGGACCTTGGGGGATATCAAAGGAATCAGCCCTTTGCTGTGCATGCATAAAATCATCCTTGAAGAAGAAGCCAAGCCAAAGAGACAAGCACAGCGACGATTGAACCCAATCATGCAAGAAGTTGTAAAGAAGGAGGTTCTCAAACTCCTTGACCACGGTATGATCTACCCAATCTCCGACAGTAAATGGGTGAGCTCTACACAAGTAGTAGCCAAGAAAGGGGGGATGCAGATTATGAAGAACGACGATGGAGAGGAAGTTGCAACAAGACCAGTCACGGGATGGCGGTTCTGCATCGACTACCGAGCCTTGAACACCGCCACGTGCAAGGATCACTTTCCCCTTCCCTTCATCGATCAAATGTTTGATAGATTATCTGGTTACCCTTTCTATTGTTTTCTTGATGGTTACTCAGGGTACAACCAGATAGCTGTGGCACCTGAAGATCAACACAAGACAACATTCACCTATCCTTATGGAGTGTTCGCCTACCGTCGGATGCCATTCGGATTATGCAATGCACCGGCTACCTTCCAAAGATGCATGATGGCAATCTTCCACGATCTGATCGAAGATATCATGGAGGTATTCATGGATGATTTCTCAATTTTTGGTAGCTCATTCGATATTTGTCTGCAGAATTTGGCTACTGTACTTGAGAGATGCACCGAGACAAACCTATGCCTCAATTGGGAGAAATGACACTTCATGGTGCGAGAGGGGATTGTGTTGGGACAAAGAGTATCAGCCGAGGGACTAGAGGTGGATCGAGCCAAAGTCATTGCCATTGAAAAATGCCACCGCCAACAAATGTTAAGGCTGTCCGAAGTTTCCTAGGCCACGCCGGATTCTATAAGAGGTTCATCAAGGACTTCTCAAAGATCTCCCGACCTCTATGCAACCTTCTGGAGAATGACGTCTCCTTCGTGTTTGATGACGATTGTGTGAAAGCCTTCGAGAGATGGAAGGAAGCACTGGTAACAGCACCAATCCTGACATCACCAGACTGGGATGAGCCCTTCACATTGATGTGCGACGCCAGTGATTACGCTGTTGGGGCAGTTTTGGGGCAATTAAAAGGAAGGTTTTTCCATGTAATTCAGTACGCCAGCAAGAGCATGAATCCAGCCCAATGCAACTACACCACCACAGAGAAAGAAATGCTCGCAGTTGTCTATGCCTTCGACAAGTTCCGACCATATCTGATAGGTTCAAAGACAATCGTTTTCACCGACCATGCAGCCATCAGATATCTGTTCGCAAAGCAAGATGCCAAGCCTAGGCTGATCCGGTGGATACTACTACTACAAAAGTTTGACTTGGAGATCAAGGACAGGAAAGGGAGCGAGAACGTGATTGCAGACCACCTCTCAAGACTCGAGCCACCGGTCGAAGGGGATGATCAGCAAATGATGATCCGGGAAACATTCCCTAACAAACAGATCTGCATCGCTAGGGAATTGAAAGAGATGTACGATTCCAAGACACCTTGGTATGCAGATTTTGCCAACTACTTGGTTGGCGGTGTTCTCCCTCCGAACTCCTCTCCATATGCAAGGAAGAAGTTTCTGCATGATGTCAGATTCTATTACTGGGAGGATCCCTACTTATGGCGTAGATGTGCTGATGGCGTCATCCGCCGCTGTGTGCCTCAGTCCGAGTGGCAACAAATCTTCGAAGCCTGCCACTCATCTCCTAGTGGTGGCCATCACTCAGCCAACCGGACCGCATTCAAAATCCTTGCCAGCGGATTCTACTGGCCATCCATCTACGAGATCTGCCGCGGATGGATAACAGGCTGTGATTGCTGCCAGAGGACCGGCAATATCTCGCGAAGGAACGAAATGCCACAGACACAGGTCATCGAAGTCGAGATCTTTGATGTTTGGGGGATCGACTTCATGGGACCCTTTCCACCATCTCAAGGGTTCTCATACATCCTTTTGGCAGTGGACTACGTATCACGATGGGTCGAGGCTAATCCAACAGTCACAAATGACTCCAAGGTAGTCATCAAGTTCCTACAGAAACTGATAACGCGATTTGGGACACCAAGAGCCTTGGTAAGCGACGGGGGATCCCACTTCTGCAACTAATGGCTTGCTACCCTTCTCGCCAGATACGGAGTCAAACACCGAGTCACCACGCCATATCATCCACAAGGGAATGGGCTGACGGAGCTGTCCAACCGAGAAATCAAGCAAATCTTGGAGAAGACGGTGAAGCAAAGAAAGGAGTGGGCGGCAGTGCTTGATGATGCATTATGGGCATACCGCACCGCCTACAAAACACCAATTGGGACGTCACCCTATCAGCTGATCTTCGGGAAGTCCTGTCACTTGCCGGTGGAGATGGAGCACAAGGCTTGGAGAGCAGTAAAAGAACTTAACCTAGATTGGAGGACAGCCGCAGAAGAGCGCGCCATGGCATTGAATGAATTAGAAGACTTCTGAGACGAAGCTTATGAGAACAATGTCATCTACAAGAATAGGGCAAAGAGGTTCCACGACAAAAGGATTCGCTCACATATTTTCCATTCAGGTGACAAAGTGCTTCTCTTTAAATCTCATCTCAGATTCATGCCCGGGAAGTTACAATCAAAGTGGGCCGGACCATACACCGTGATCTGCCAATTTATGAACGGTGAAGTTGAACTAGCTGGCCAAGATGGGAAGAACTTCAAGGTGAACGGACAGAACCTGAAACCATACTTCACACCACTTCAAATTAAAACGGTGGAGAAGTACTACTTGAACCGTCCTTGAAGGCACAGGTATTGTCGAGCTAGCGACATAAAACCAAGCACTGGTTGGGAGATAACCCAACACTTTACCGCTTTCTTTATTTCTGTTTTTTTTAGTCAGTTGAGTAGAGTCAGTCAAATTTTGTGTTTTCAGAAAAACATTCGAATTGAGTTGGGTCCAGTCATCTGTCGAAAGACGTCGATCGCTGCTTCTTGCCAGCGATCGACGAGGAAACCTCGACCACATCGATCGACGCAATTCCTCATCGATCGACGAGAAAATTTTGTCTTCGTCGATCGACAGGAACTTTTCTGAGAACTGGACAGACGGGTTTAAAACCCAAAATCCCCACTCCTCTCACTCACAAACACACTTGCATGATTTTTTTCTTCTCTCCAAACACCCACTCGAATGTTTCTCTCCAAATCAGACGCTTCCACCCACGGTATGTATCCTAACACTCTCCTCTTTGATTATTTCTTGTCATTGAAGGATTTGAGCATGATTTTGTTAGAAAATTGAGTTTGGGACGCTTGTGTCCATTTTCGCAATTTTGACGATTTCGTTGCTTTCCATGATGATAAATCGATATGGTTGATTGTTTTAGTCGATACACTTCTTTATCTTGGATGGGTAGCTAGGATTGCTTTGAATTTGATGATCGTAGGTTTGGGGGGATAATTCTTGTTTGAAGTGTTGCTCTTATCCTGCTATTTTTGAGATAAATTCTTTCAATCAATGATGCAATATGCTAGGATAGAGGGTGAATTGAATGGATTTCGAATCAATTCTGCATGGGTAGAGACATTTTGTGGACAATTGAACAATTCATTGTTTTAATGTTGGGAATGTTGTGAAGTTGCTCTAAGGAGTTTTGACAATATTTTTTTCCACTACCCTTGCAGATTGATTATGGACTTCCAAACCACCTTCGCAAAAAAGGCTCATGAGAGACGCTTTCGGAAATTCTCTAGCGACGAGTTTGCCATCCGACAGACACTTTACCCATGCCCGGAAACAATGCATCAGCTGGGAATTCGAGCTGACGTGGAGGCTCTTCTTCGGTGAGTAAACTGGAGTGCTTGGATGACAGCACAGTGGCCGACCTATACATCGCTTGTCTTGGAGTTTCTTGCCTCACTCCATGTTTTTGAGGTCCAGCCAGAGTCCGAGCCGACCACCATCTCCTTCCAGCTGCTGAATGAACACTACGAGATACCAAGGGACATGCTTGAAGAGATTTGGGGCGTCCGAAAAGGGGGAGTTGGCTTTCTTCCCCCGAGTTTTGACATTGCCCGCTTCTGGAGCCAGATAGCAGCTGATGCTAAGGAGGACTTGCGGGAATTTGACTCGGGGAACCTGAAGGCTTCCTCCATCGACAATCCAGTGTTTCGATATCTCCAGAGATGTATGGGGGTGTCCATCACAGGCAGACACGAGAGCGGCAAGGTGAGAGTGGGGGAATTGTACGCCATCTACTGCATGCTGACCGGCGAGAAGTTCAGTTTTGCGGCGTTGGTCATAGACCAGTGGAGGCATCAGATCAAGGCCTCCAAGGGCAACATCTGGAGCGGGGGATTGATTACCCCGATTGCGGAGTATGTGGGCATCGATCTGTCAGAGATCGAGTCACTTGAGGAGGACAGCCGAGGACTCGGCACCGAAGCTCTCGTGAAGATGCTGATGTTGTCACCACGAGTGCGGGTTGGTCCCTGCGGATGTCCAATGGGGACAGATTCCCATTGCCACAGAGGAACTTCACTCGCGTCACTGATTATCACTTCCGTGATAATTGGTGGATGAGCACACCAGCCCACTTGAGGCTCATGGTCGGAGCACAGGGAGGTGCCGGTACCTCCCGACTTCTTCACCGGCCGCTAGCTCAGCCCGACCAGAGACAGCCACAGACACCTCCAGAAGGACCCGAGGAGGAGGCGCCAGAGGATGACAGACACGATGGGGGAGGAGAGCGGATTCACGATCAGACTGGTGGGCATTTGTCCGGCCACTTTGCGGGAGAGTCTTCATCTTCCGGAGGAGTGGATCTAGCGATGATGTACCAGTTCATGCAGCAGCAGGCTGTTCTGCATGCCGAGGAGCACACCCGGCAGGCGACTTTTCGTCAGCACGTGACCACGAGGCTCAACACCCTCGACACGCAGATGCAGCGCCTTCTCTTGAACAGCCAGCCCGACTCTGTCTACCTCCGATGCCACAGAGAGCGCAGGACCGCCGGCGGCGACTTCCCGTTTGGCCTGCCCCCGATGTTGAGATGGAGGATCTTCCAGAGGAGGAATGAGGTACCGTTTCCTTTTTCCTTATCTAACTTTCAAACTTGTTCACTCCTTCGAATGGAACAAGTTTGGGGGGATGAGGATAGGAAAAGGGAAACGTTTGTTTGTTTTTATTTTCCTGCTTTATTTTAAGTTTTCATTGTTTCGTTGTTTTTCTGTTTTTGTTTTTTATTTTTGTTTTTTCTGAACCATCACCATCCTTGTTGTTTTGCTTCAATGTGAACAATTGCTCTCTGCAAGGCTTTTTACTCAAAATTAGTATTTTTGAACTCTTAATTTGTGGTACTTGTTCTGAGTTGAATAGTCTAGAGTATTGTTTTAGGAGCTTTTGAACATGGGACAGTCGGAACTACTTTTGATTATGTTGGTGTTGGAATTGAATACTTGTCTTTCCTTGGAATTAAATTGCTGGTTGATAATTGAGATATTTGCTGATTAAGAATGATAATCCGTGTGATAGAGTAGCCGATGATAGGAGCTGCTTTGCCTGATAAGTTGATCTTTGAAATATAAATTTTTGCATGATAACTGTTCCGAATTGGGTAATTGTTGAGGAGTAACAAAAATTTCTACCTTGTGAGAAATTGTGCCATCTTTTCGTGTGATGAGTGACAAAGTCATTAGATTTACTTCCTAGAATTTGATGAATTTCTCTCTCGAGGTTGCATTAAGTGTGGTAATAAGGTGAAAATGATTTTAGGCATATTCTTTCGTAGCCCATCTCCCATACACTCGCCTTAAATTTTCACTTGCAACCCCCTTGAGCCTTGAAAAAAAAATTTCTTTCTTTGATTAGGAGGGTTGATGAACAAGAAACTGTGATTTATTGGAGGATGAAAACTGTGGGATTGTGATATGAGGTTGTGTGCAAAATTAGGGGTTCCTAAGGGTAAATTTCGGAAAAAAAATGAGTGAACATTGGTGAATATGAATGAAAAGAGAAGAGAGAAAAAAAATTTGAGAAGAAAAACTTCACATGTGTAGTTCACAAAAGCCAAAATAAATTTTTAACCCTGAAAATTACAAAAGAGAAGGAACAAGATTGTGTGTTAGAAGAAAAAAATCATGTGGGCAAGATATGCTAAAGACTTGTGTTGGAATGGAATATTTTGAGTCACTTAGCCAAAAATATCCTACCTCTTAGGTAAGCCACATTACAACCAAATCAAGACCTTTTTGATTCCCTGAAAAACCACACTAACAAGCAGTGGAGAGATGAGAAATTTATCAAACCTATGGTGAGGTAAACTAAAACTTTGAATGAGTGAATTTCAAAGCCCTTTTACTTGATTGAGCGATGAGTGCAAACACTTTCCGGTGAGGTTCCTTCTCAATAATTTAACAATTAGAATTTGTTTGGATTGCATGGTTTATGTGAATAAGTGATACTTAGATTGCAAAAGAAGCTTGTGAGGCATTGCACACTTGTATCTGCATTTGATTAGAACTCTTTTCTGTGAATTGATCGAGGACGATCAATGGTTTAAGTTTGGGGGAGTTGATAAGTTAGGATTTTCACCAACTTATCTGGTTGTTCTTTGACTAAATGTGTGGTGTAAAGATCATTTTTGTACTAGTTTTCGTGCATGAATTGGCTTTTGTGCTCGTAATGTTGTGTTTGATGAATCATGCAGAGTTTTTGCCATAAATAGAGGAGAGTTGGATTTCCAGTTTCAAGTCCACGTCGATCGACGAGGATGTCTCGTCGATCGACGAGGAGAATAAAGGAGGAGCGATCGACGAAGGAAGAAAAGAGAAGATCGACGGAGGCAGCATCCACGTCGATCGACGCCATTGGACGTCGATCGACGAAGGCATTTCACCGGCGTCGATCGACGCGAAGTCGGGAATCCTAGTCTGCGTCTGTTTTGGAGATAAAGCCATATCTTCACCTAGATTTTGTAGGATACATTCTACACTATTATAAAAAGCCATATAGAATTCGTTTTTTAGAGAGAGAGACAATAGATTACTTACCAGAATTTAGTATTGAAGATTAATTAGAGTTTCTCAAGGTTTTTGAAGTTTATGTTTGAAGACAGAGTTCTGCAGGATTATTTTCGAATTCCGATTTTTATGCAATTCAGGTTTTATTCTTCTATGATGAATATTATTTTGAATATGTGTAACTAATCTCTTCCTCAGATTCTAGGGTTTCGAATTATCAATGTATACATGTTAGATTAATTGAATTATTTTCCCTTTCCCTTCGTAGTTTGTGAAATCTGTGCTTATTCATAATCTTGATTTGTTGGCCACATATTAGGATTAACTAGTTGATTACTTGAGACGTAACTGTAATAGTTTTCAATCGAAAGAAATTTTCACAATATAATCTGATTTCTTGTCGTAACTGAAGGAGATTGATTGTAGGAATAAATCTGTAGATCTTTGGAGTTAATTAATTTATCTTGAGACCGAGCGGAGATAGGTAATTGATTAATCTACTTTACGAATTGTCCAACAAAGAAGTTCGTAATACTTTGATGTTTCACTACGGAGAGGAATTAAAATTGGGAAATAATCAATTTATTCATCCATGTCATACTTGATAAGGAGATATTCCCGGAATCTGTAATTCTCATAACTGCTTTCAATCAAAGTATTTTAATTTTCCTGTTTAAGTTTCATTAGCGAGTATTGCAATTTTCAAAACAACCAAAACTTTTCAATTGATTTTCCTAACCAGTATTTTGAGAACTTATGATTTAGTACTTAAGGTTTTTCGTTGCTTCATTCCCTGAGGGATCGATAATTTTCATTTGCCACTATATTATTAGCTTTGCTAAGTCGCTTGTTAAATAATTTTAGCGATCAGTTGTGAGGTGCGTCCTCACTTCAACCTGAAGACTGAGTTTACAATGAGTTCCAAGGCGAGTGACGATAGCAGGCCAAAGGACGGAATGCAAACGGGCTATCTATAGATCGTAAGGAGGATTGAACTAAACTTAGTGGGTTCCTCGATTAAGTTTGGAAGAGTGGAAGTAGGATTTTTAGATTCGAACCACTATAATATCATATGTCTTTTACTTGCTTTCTTTTAAGTTTCATCATACTTAGTTTAAAACCTTTAATAATTGTCTAAGTATTGAAGTGTATATTTGAGAAACTTACTTAAGAAATATCTGAGTTAAACTTAATTTTTCAGAAACCCGAAATTGAGTTTCACTTAGTTTTGGAGAACAAGTGCATAACATACTTACTTTCGCTGCATAATACATTCTCTGATTTTGGGACCAACAACATGTTAATAGATTAGAATATACTAAATAAGAATAAATCTTAGACTATTGATTTTGATGGATGAATGATTAAGATTGAATTTTTTTAGATTGATGTTGGTCCCAAAATTAGAGAAATATGATACGCAGCTGAAAGTAAGTTTGATTTACACTTGTTCTCTGAAACTGAGTGATACTCAGTTTCGAGATTTTGAAAGTAAATTAAGCTCAAATAGCCCTTAAGTAAGTTTCACAAGTATACACTTCAATACTTATCCAAGTATCGAAGGTTTTAAAAGTAAGTATAAGAAACTTAAGTAAGAAGAAACTTAAAGAAAAAAAGTAAAGGACAAAGGATATTATAGTGATTCAGATTTAAAAATCCTACGTCCACTCTTCCAAAATTAATCCGGAATTTACTAAATTTTGTACAAGCCTCCTTACGATCTATGAACAGCCCGTTGGCATTCCGTCCTTCGGTTTGTTGTCATCACTCGCCTAGGAACTCCTTGCTGATTTAGTCTTCAGGTTGAAGTGAGGACGCACCTCACAGCCTTCTTCCTGTTGGGTTGGATATTTGCACGTTCTTCCCTGAACTCAGCTTGGTTGGCTATCGCCCGTAAGAATCAGCGTTGCAGAGTAGAACACCGACTGCTGTAAATATTGCTGAGAAAAGTAATATTCACCAAAGTATAGCTTTAGCTTATAGCTTCAGCCCCGTGCACTTAGACAGATGCACAGTGTGATTTACTTGAGTTGGTAACTCAAGTCTCGTGTTAAGAACACAGAGTATCAAAGAAGTTTTCAAAAGAAAGCTTGGCACAGCTTTGGCTTATTTTAGCTTGAGTGTTCGCAACCTTTTCTGGTTGAAATGTATACCTATTTATAGGGGAATCCTTAGATGTTTGAAATTCTGCCGGTTAGACAAACAATTGCAGTCATTAGAGACAGGAGGAATTTTGTCCAATCACAACCATTTTTGGGTAGGTCTGCTCTGCTCTGAAAAGGTTGTACATGTTTTACTTTCTACATGCTCTTGTCAGACTCAGTTTCAGTCCAAGGAATCCAAGTATGGGACATCCTCGTACTGACTTTCACTTAGTATTCAATATACTTTAAGGCTGACTTCTAAAGATTCGCCTTGTGTTCTGTGTGCTTATGAAATTAGGCCTCCATACTGACATTCCATTGTTAGTATGGGCAACCTTCATACTGACTTATCACAAGTCAATATGGTAATCTCTATACTAAGTTCCCAAACTCAGTATAGGCCTTGGCCATACTTAGTGAAACCAAGTTTCATGCACGGACACTACTTCAAATCTCGAGCGTCTCCTTTTCTCGGTCCTCAGAACCTAACTTCTATTGCAACACAATTAATCCTATATATGGATTACATTGTAAAACTCTAGAAACTTAGTGCTAAAGTAAGTTTTGACATATCAAAACTTCAAATTAAGGAGGGAACTAAAACTTAGTTCCTAACAATTTCCCCCTTTTTATATGTGTCAAAACTACTTACTACAGTCAGAAAGAAAAAGAAGCATGGTATACTGAGTTTACCAAGACACTACTCAGTATACGAGTCCTAATCTCTGACCTACTCTACTTTGTCTTCCCCCTGAATTGGAGAGCCATTTCTTGATTAAATCAATTGAGTGAAAAACAAGTATGCTACTCTCACTTAGGAAAAGTGAGTTCGGCCAGGTTAAAGAAAACTTAGAAAGAGTGGGAGAGAGAGAGAGATAGACAATGAGTAATTGTCCAAGGTCACTTTCCCAACTTTCATTAATGATCAAAGAAAACACATGTACAAAAAGGTATAAGTATGCCAAAAGGAATAAGTATGCCAAAAACTCAATACCAAGGGAATTATGGGGAGGAGGATCAGATGTGGAAGGTTATAATCCAGACAGTTTGGAGACAAGGTCCATCAGCATATTGTATTGTTCCTGCCTCCTCTTTTCTTCTGCTTCTTCCCTTAACCTCAGGTTTTCCTTTTCTTTTTGCCTCTGCTCTTCCCCCTTTGTGACAATATCAACAAGGGTAGAGATAGTGGACTTGATCATTGTTAAAGACTCGGAAGTTTTAGCCACTTTCTTCTCGACTCTGGCTTTGAGCTCATCAATCTGGTTCTGGAAGAATGCATGCATTTGAGTCATCATTGCAGTGGGCACAACATCTCCTCCAGAAACATGAATGGTCGACTCATGCGCCACAGACACCACGACAAGAAGCCAGGCTCTCTCCTTCTCAAGCTGTGCAAGCTCTTCTACAGCCCTCTGCCTCTCCTCTTGTTGCTTGATAAACTCTTCTTCAGCCTTTCGCTTATGCTCGGCTTCTTCCTTCTATCTAACAAGCTCTGCTTCCTCCTCTTTTATTCTCGGTTCAGCTTCTCTTTGGAATTGAGATTGCTCTTCTTCTTGGAGCCTCTTCTGCTCCTCCTCAGCTTTCTGTTTGAGCTCAAAATCCTGGCGCACTCTTGCAAGATGATCTTCTTTTTGCATCCGCTCAGTCTACTCTCTTGCTCTTTGCTTCTGAGCCTCAATTTTTACTCGAATCTCATCCCTCACTTGAATCATCTTTGCAGTGTCGGCCAAGTTTCGCCTATTTGAAGTGATGGCATTCATCATCTGGGCTACTTTCTCGGCCGTCTGTTGGATTGTAAATTCAACGGACAAGGAGAGAGCTCGCTCCAACTCCTAGTAATCTTCTTCTGCAGTTTGCAGCTCCAGTTTCGCATCATCAAGATCCTCCTTAGTTTATTCAAGATCAGCCTCCAACCTCTGTTGCTGCTCAGTCAGTTTCTACACCTTATCCTTCGAGCAGCAATGATCTGGCGATTTGTTTCTGGAGTTGGCTCTTGAGCTGGATCTGCCTCTAACTCAGAAAGTGGAGGAGAATTAGAGTGTACCTGAGATATTAGAATGGCAGAGATGGGAGCCTTGGCACGAATAAATAATCGGAGGGGGGAGTCTATGGATATTCAGAAGTAGATCGGACTCATCATCAGTTTTAGCTCGGTAGGCTCTGATGGCCCGCATCATCATGCATACTTCCCCCTCAGTCATTTATCTCCTCTCAGCTTGGCCACTCCATGCGTCTACCTTTAGGTCAGGCCCAACCTTTCCTGCGTTATAGGAAGATCTTCCTTGTTGAGCTCGTGCGTGGCCATGTCAAACTGCCTCCATCTCCTGAACTCATTTCTGAGTAACTTGCACGCTTCTGTCAGCTCCTTCAACAAGTCAGGATAGAGGAAGTTCACTTCCTCTATGACCCTTTGCTCTATCCTCCAAGAGATCTTGGCCACCCAGAGGATAAATTTTGCATCCCCGACCTCACTTCTGTGGTCAGTTGGGCACTATCGGCTTATGCACTATGTGGAAGATTTGGGATGTGGTATTCCACTCAGAGGCACTCTGTATTCAGGAAACTGACTGGATCGGTTGGCATCATCCTTTATTCTTGCATCCCAGGTGTGTGGCCACAAGACTCCGTGCATATCCTACTCATAATCATGCTCTTCAATCAGTCTAGGATTGAGCACATTTTCGTCTTCTGCAGAGGAGATGGAGATCTGGGAGTCATCTGATGAGATACTCATGGCGTCATCATCTCCCTGATCTCTTCGGGAACTTTCAGTATGGGTGGTCTGAAGCTGAAGCTTAGTCACTGGCTCAGCTTGGGTGGAGGATTCCCCTTGTGCAACCTCCACACCCTTTCCCTTGTCTAATACAGTCACCTGCTCCTGCTCTTTCTCTGGCTCCGGCTCCTTCTCACCCTCAAGCTCCAACGGGCTCCTTCTCAACCTCTTTCTTCTTCTCGTGCTCCGCCAGTTTTACCGGGGTGGTTGCCCGCTCATCCTCTTTCTCCTTAGCCTATTCTTTAGCGACCTCATGGGCTTTCTCCAGAATAACTTCCTCGGCATGTACCTCCATATTCTTCTCGGGTACATGCTGAGTCTCCTTCACAGCTTCTGTCTCTGCTTCTTTCTATCCATCACCATCCTTATCACCTCCTCCTTCCGCCGGTTGTACTGGGTCGGTCGCTTGCTCAAGGATGTAAGCTTCCACTACAATGTCTACCAAGGGCTGCTCAGACTGCTCAAACTGACGTTCACGATGTTGGTCCAAGCCACGAGTCTCCCTATAAAGTTCTTTTAAAGACCTTTGTTCAGGAGTGTCAAAGAGGAAGAGGATATGATCATCTTGAGGAATTTCCCCCTCTAGCCTTTGGAAGATAATCTTGCGGCGAGCGGAAAAATCTTCCATCTTTTCTTTTTCTTTTCCGGCAGCTTCGGCCTTACCTTGCTTCCTTGCAGCCTCCTTAGCGTGCATCTTTTTGCTACCCTTCTCAACAGGATGCTTCACTCCTTCTCTCTGCTTCCTTTTCAAGGGGCGGACCGCCTTAGTTAAAGTTTACTTAGGAATATCAATTATAATACGGCCCTCGAATGGAGTGGGCCCCTGCACAGGTTGAGCTGACTGCCCTTCGCCAAATTGCTTTCTTAGTTTTTTCTTCTTTGGCTTGTTTGGATTCTCCGTAAAATTTGTCAGAGGGGGGAGGTCTTCCATGGCCTTCTGCACACCTGCCTCCTGCTGAGCCTCAGTCTCAGCTTGCTTGTCTCCACCAACTCCTTGGAGTCTTTCTCTTTGATCAGACATTCATCTTCAGTAAACCTCGTTCCCATTTTCAATGAGTTGACTTATACTCAGCAAGTTGTAGTTGAGGTTGGTGACTAAGGATACGTTGTTGATGGTGATTCCATTGTGCTCGAAGCATCCTTTGCCTTGGACCCGCCCTTTTAAATTGTCTCCAAAGATAATTGGGGGTCCTCTTGCCATCCTCAAGTTTGAGAGAAATTCCTTCTCTCCGGTCATGTGGGCAAAGCACCCACTATCCAAAATCCAAGCTCGCTTCTTCTTCTTGAGCTGACTATGGTGACCATGTACCTGCAAAACAAAGAAGTTTAGACTTTAGGTACCCGAGCTTCTGCGGGTCCTACCGAGTTAGTCTTTGGAATCCATCCCTCAGGAATCCAAACTTGCTTCACCTTAAGCTTAGGTGTTGCAACCTTCTCTGCCTTTCTCTTCCTTCTAAAATAATGAATGCCATTTGATCACATATGTAAAGGAATAGGGTGAGTGTGTGTGAAACCTTTCGAGAAATTAAGTTTTTTGAACCAAGTTTCTCTTTGGTTCTCGCAAACCAAGTCTGGGGTGTAAAGTCTTCCTAGCCCTTGAAATAGAGAAATGATTGTGCTAAGACCTCGAGTAGGTGTCCCTCCTACTCGAATAAGTAATTTTCTCATAAGAGTTATGAGCCAAAAACCTCGGATTTCTTGAATACAAAAATGATACTAACTTCTTGCGAAGTTCAGTCTTAGCTGTTGGAGTGGGTTTCCTCACATTTGGAACATTTTGCTTCACCCACTTCTTAGGCATAGTAGTCTTCATCTCAGGTTTATTTGGTTTTGAAACCAAATTGTTTTTAAGCTTCAAGTTGAAACTCAGTTCGGAAACTGACTTCTTCCCTTTGCCCTGATTGGCCACTCTGGAGTCCTTGTTAGTACTAACTACTCGTTTGCATAACAGCCTAACTTCTAAACTAGAATCATTTTTAAAATGATGATCACTTGAATTTCTAGTTTGAGAAGTTGATGCATGATTGCTCGTAATGTCCTCATTTAAGCTTAAGCGTAATTTTTCTGAGGGGTCTTGTTGGCTATTCAAGGTCTCAACAACTTTTTTGGAACTCGAATATAGAGAATAAACCAGCTTTTGATCTTGAGCTATTTTTGATTTTAAAGACTCACATTCCTCATAAAGGTTTTTAAAATTCGTAAGTAAGGAAGAATGTTCTTCTTTAAGCTTAGTTAGTTCCTCACTGTGCGACCTCGATTCTTCGATCTCATTGGTTAAATCAGAAACTTTGAGTTTCAGTGAGGTGTTTTGACTACTATAATAGTTTTTAGCTCATAGACTTTTACAAATTCTTTAGAAATGTTTTCTAGGGAAAGTTTATCTGAATTCGAGCTAGTAGATTAAGAGTCCTCGAGAATGCGTGCAGAGGAATTGAAAGAGAATTAGATTCGTTTACCTGATTATCAAACTCAGTTTATGCATCTGAAGCTTCTTTGTCTAATGTCTCCTTTCCCAACTTAGCCTTTCCCAACTTAGCCATGAGAACCAGGAAGGTTTCTTCATCCGCTTCATTTTCCGACGTGAGATAACCATCATCATGGTGTGGAATGCCAGACACTTCGGTGAGCATGGCCTTGGCTACAGCTCTAGAGGCTTTCTTCTTGAAAATCCTCTTCAAACGCTCTCTCTCCTACTTGGAAACAAGAGAACATTCATATTTGAGGTGGTTCGGGGAGTTGCATTCAAAGCACGCCTTTGGTGCTCTTTCGGTGTCAGTATCGTAACCTCTATACTGAGTTCTCAAACTCAGTATAGGCCTTAGCCATAATTAGTGAAAACAAGTTTCACACACGAACACTTCTTCGAATCTCGAGTATCTCCTTTGCTCAGTCTTCAGCAGCTAAGTTCTATTACAACACAATTAAATTATAAAACTCTAGAAACTTAGTGCTAAATGAAGTTTTGACATATCAAAACATCAAATTAAGGAGGGAACTAAAACATAGTTTATAACAATTGATAGTTATATATTTTGATGTGGATGGTTATGCAATTTAATGAAGTATATCATAATAATTAAACAAGCATAATATACTAACTAATCAAGCATTATTAGCATTTTAGCACTAACAACTTTTTAGAACATGATCCTCTCTCTCTCTCTCTTTATATATATATATATATATATATATAGACTTGTAATCATATGTGAACCATCTCATAGATGAGAGATGAGAACTACATATCAGCCATCCATTTTTTTAAATTAATGACTAGGATTTAGTCTGGGATTTGATTTATTGTAATTTATAAATATTTTATATTAACATTTTAGGGTATTTTAGGCATTATAATTTTATGATATTTCTTTTTTGTAACTGCTTGCTTTTTTTTTCTCCATTTTGTTTTACCATATATATTTTTTTTACGTTTCTATACCCATTTTTAATAGTGCGAGAGAGTGCTTGTTTCCTATGTTTAAACCTTCTCATTTTTTTTAATTTCTATACCCTAAATGAATATAGCATTCACATTTTTTTTTCAGTAAGACGAAGAAAGACGACGAAAATGAACGGTGGAATGAGTGATTATTGTTGTAGTTTTGTTCAAGAAGGGGAGGGGTAATCTGGAGCGTAGGAATCTAACATTCACATTTTTTTTATTTTGTGATTTTATTGTGGTGGGTGAGAGAAGAGCGTCAATGGTGAGAGAGTAGGCTTGCGATGGCTGCGAGAGAAGGTGAACGATCGAAGCCGGTGACGGAGATCACTTCCCCTTCCCTTCTCACCATTGTCGGTTGAGAATTTTCATCCATATGATCGATGCATCTTTGGAACAAAAATTAAATTCTGTTTTTATGGATGCAATTTGTTAAGGATTCCATATGTGTATGTTAAATTTGATTATTTATAAATATATAGTTGCAGTAATTTATAGTTAAACTTGCATATATTAAGCCTGTACATTTGCATATATTCACGTGTTGTGATTTAAGCAAGATGTCTTAACTACGTTGTTGCAATAATTAAGTCGGTAAACGTGCATTAATTAAGCCTGTAAACTTGCATTTATCAGGCCTGTAAACTTGCAGTGTATTTTTTTTTATTTTATAATTGCGTGTAAAATTTTGGAGAATGTAAATATAGGTAGTTGCAGCAATTAGCCCGTAAACTTACAGTTTTAAGCTTGTAAACATGCATTGACTAAGCCTGTAAATTTGCTTCATATAACTGATTGTTCCTTATCTCCATGTAAACTTGGTATATTTTAAAATACTACAATGAATTGACTAATATAATACATATATTTCACATTAATAATGCAACTTTCGACGAAATATAAATATTGTTATAATTTTGTGTCAATATTTTTAGATTAATGAAATATTGCAAGCTATATAAAACTTTATTTCACGTAAAATAATGAAACATTATGTGATAGATAATGTAACATTTTGCGATAGATAATTCGAAATCACAAAATAATTTGCTTGAAATTAGAAATTTCTGAAGAAAATGAAATTAATTTTGAAATACAATAATTCAGAGAACCAATTGCCATTAAATTAGGAAGCAAATATAATTTACTTTTTAAATGCAGTATTTTAGAAATCAAATCCCACAAAATTAGGGGTGAAAATCGTGCATATAAAATTCTAATTTTAAAAAAATTCCACGTAATGCAACTTCTTCATCTTAATAATGAAACTTTTTTCTCTTAATAATGCAGCGAATCCGAATAAATTTTAAATATTAATGTGATTGGTAGGTTAATATTTCTAAAACTATAAAGCAACCAATTCCCATTTAATTCGGATCCAGATACGTGGGAATATTTAAATTTGTGTACAAAGACATTATTATCCTTATATGCAACTTTTTATCTCTTTTACTGCGGCGAATTTTTTTTTAAAAATAGAATGATCCTGCGTGTTCATTTGAATAATCAATGATCTAGATTTAGTCTTATTTCATATCTAACAGGTGGTTTCCATTATAACGTGCCCGTATATATATATATAGAGTTGTAATCATATGTTAACCACTTCCCAGATGTTACATGTTACCTCATTGTCGATGCATTATCTAGACAAGCTAATTACATTATCTAGGTCATATGCGGTACATTACGAAGATAATGTACAAACTGATAGATAATGTAATGCAATAATAATGTAATACATTATCTTCGTAATGTACCGCATATAGCCTAGATAATGTAATTAGTTTGTCTAGATAATGCACCGACAATGAGGTAACATGTAACATCTGGGAAGTTGTTAACATATGAATGCATCCATATATATATATATATATATATATATATATATATATATGTGTGTGTGTGTGTGTGTGTGTGTGTGTGTGTGTATTAATATCACAACTGTGCCTTAGATGGGAGAAGAGAATAAATCTGTGTCATTATTTTTACCAATTCAATGGTCCTAATTTTATGGTATAATTAATATTTGAATTTTATTTTATTATTATTTAATCACAACAAGGGTGTATTGATAATTAATAAATACATAATATAATTTTTTTATAACTGTTTCCTTAAATCTTTCATCCATGATTTTAAACTATGATTAAATATGTAAATTATTTTGAAATATTCGTTTGACATCTTTTGCAGGAAACATCTATTCTCTCCCTTCCATTGACAACACCATCTCCCCACTTAGGTCGTCATCATTCTCCCACCATCCACCGACATTGTCTTCCTCTCTCCCTTTCGCTAGTGATGATGTCGCCACTCCACCCCGTCACATTATAACCTATTTGCAACAAATAAAATGAAGATGGTTCGACAAGATAGGTAAGAAAGAGTACAAATGACTGCAAAACAGAACCAATTCGTCCAAGAATATCTTACATCAAGTTTTTCTAACTAAACAAGATGCTGGGAATTTGATATTGCAGTTAACAACACCAAAATTGAAGAAACAACTCGACAAATGAGTGAGTGTGGTTGATTTTCACCTCAACAATTTAATCTTTTATTTAGGGACTGTTGTTTTTTATTTTTCATATGTAAGTTGCATTATTTAAGCCAGTAAATTTTCATTATATAAGCTTGTAAAGTTGCAGTATTCCATGGATTGTTTGAGGTTTTAAGACACAGTTGTTTATTTTTCATATGTAAGTTGCATTATTTAAGCTTGTAAATATACATTGTATATGCATGAATAGTTGCAGTATTCCATGGATTCATTGAGGTTTTTAGAACATAGTTGTTTGTTTTTCTTATATAAGTTCCATTATTTAAGCATGTCAATATGTATTATATATGTCTATAGAGTTGCAGTCTCTTTAATATGATTATTGACATTTTTAGAATGTAGTTTATTTCTTTGATGTAAGTTGCATTATTTAAGCCTGTAAATTTGCATTATATTCGCCTATAAAGTTATAGTTTTTCATAGATTAATTGAGGTTTTAGAACATAGTTGTTTATTTTCAGATATAAGTTGCATTATGTAAGCCTGCAAATATGCATTATATATGCATGTACATTTGCATTATTTCGTGGATTCATTGAGGTTTTGAGAACATAGTTGTTTATTTTACTTATACATGTTGCATTGTTTAAGCCTGTAAGTATGCACTATCTACGCTTGTACAATTAACGTATGTTTCATGGAATGATTGATATTTTTTTAACATAATTATTTTTTATTATTATGGATAATGCAATCCTATATAAAATATAATGTAACTGGACCTTGTTAAATTGATTTTTACCAGATGATGTTATTATGTTAAGCGACGAAAATAAATAGAATGAAAAAAAAATTAATTTTGATAATTCGTGGATTAAAATTTAATTTAAAATTTGATTTTCCTAGAAATTTGGGATAATTGTACATAATTTTATGATTTTCCTATTTATTTTAGATATAATGAATGTGAAAAATGAAATAAAAAAATTAATTATGAAAGATTTTCATCAAATTCGAAATTCCTAAACAGTAGGAATAATGGAGAATAAAATTAGGAATTTTTAATTCTATAGATTTAATGGGTGGGAAAAATGAAAAATTTACCCCGTTAATTTAACTTTTTTTTAGGATAAAAAAACCCCACAATTGTTAATTTATTGATTTGATGGCCAAATTTATTCTATCTCTAATCTGAAGAGACACTTATCATAATAACACACCCCTATATATATAGAGGTCTGATCATATGAGAATAATTGTTAACGTGAGAATATGAAAACAAATAATGAAGTAATTTTAAAATAAAATGAACAAAACTGAAAATAATAATAAACAATATTTTAGAAAAACTAAAGTCTAAAAGGTACATAAAGGAAATCGAAGATAAAATGAAGAAAATGAAAGATAAAATGAATATGAAGTATTTTGAGGTTTAAATGAAATATTTTTCAAATAACATATTCAAGAATTATAAACAACCTTAATTTAAATCATAAATAAGATTTTAATATACTAATTAACCTTTTCAACGATATTATTTATATAAAAATTATAATTAACATTTCAAAATTTAATTAATATATCAAAAATATTATTTATATTCATGAATATATTATTTATAAGTTTTTAGTTTATTCACATAAATTTTTTTTACATAACCCATTGTTTTGCTTCTAAGTTTCAAGCTAGACTTGTCACATTGTCCTATTTTTTCACATTTTCTTACCCTTTATCCATATTTCACATTCTATACTTTAGTTGCTTCTATATACAAATGTGGTAGAGAACTGCTACACAACTAACTGCACGTGGAAACTGTTTTTTTATCTTTGTTCTTCTTCTTGAGTTAAAAGCAAATTGAAGATAGCTCTATATTTCTATCATGAGACCTCCCATTGGGGACCTATGTGGAATGCCCTTTCTTCGCTTTGCAGAGCGGAGATTCGAGGCTGTTCGAGGAGGTGTGCACGGTGTAAAGCTCAGAAACTTGGAGGTACTACGGCCATGGCGGCTGCTGCTGTAAGAGTCCTCTGATTCTGATGCCGCTACTGTCATGGCCTTTGACCCCGTCATCCTCTCCGGTGATTGCCTACTCATCTTTCGGAAGTTCTTAGATAACCCAACAATCTGACAATCAAAAATCAAGAAATCATGATTGTAAGATGTACCCGATTACCAAAAGTGATCATCATTGATCACAACTACCTTGCATCCAAGAGAGCAGAAGCAAAAGGAATCGAGGAGGCTGCGATCGCAGACCTCGCAGGTGTTGGTGACGCCTTTGCCCGGCCTCGGCTGCGGCCGTTCGTTCAAGAAAACAATTTTAGCGCTGTTTATTATGTATGTCTGAACAGAGCTTATGTCCACATACTTCTGTATTTCATTCACTCTTATAACATCATGGTACGACGACCTCCTTATCTACAAAATCACACACCCACACACACACACAATCAATCAAACATTGATCATCATAGAATTCAAAGCAAGAAATCACACCCATTGAATGCGAGAGTACAGTTTCGAAGTATTCAAAGTCAACGCTTCTATTTTTCTTTTTCTATGCTAAATCCTTCTTAAACGGTCTGAACTTGACGAAAATGGGGAAATCCCAATCGCTAAAAGTGGATGGGGAAGCAAAAAGCGGTTTTTTTTTTTAAATGATTATTAAAAAGGTGGCAAAATTATACCTGAATAGCACGGTGGTCTCTGTGATGAGCCAAACAGAGAGAGCAGAGAGCGCCATTCATACAATCTAAACAATACATATTGCATTCGCTCTTGTGAGAGTCTGCGTGAAACTTGCATTGAATGAAGAACTGTTCCTTCAATAAAGGCTTCAGCCATGGCGGCCATCGGTTCTCCTCTTCATCAGCTCCCTGTTAAACAAAGAAATATAAATAAAAGGAAAATGGAGACATATCTTTTTTTCTTTTCTTTTTCTTCCTCCTGAAATAATAGCCATTGTAGGAAAAAAGCTACAGAAACAAAATGCTCACAATCATTGAAAAAGTGTTGAAAATACTTAGTTACCATGATTCTCTTGTTTCTAGGCTTCACTTCAAGAACAGGGGTTTCTTGGTTATCAATCGCCAGCTTAATTGATTGATTTATTCTCTCTTTCCAAAGGGAAAGAAAGGGTGTTTTTAGCTACTAAAATGATCTGAACTCTGTTTTCCGATGTCTCGTATTATTTGAAATGGGTGTGTGTGTGTTCGTGCGCGTTCTCGACAGAAGAGTGTGCGTGTTAGTGTGTGTTGTGTGGACTCTAGAAACTTTTTAAGTGGAGGCGAGGCGGTGTGTTACTGTGTGTAAAAGAGAGAGAAAAGGGCTGGAAAACTTGCTTCCGTGGGGGTTGTGGGGAGGGTTGTCGTTCTAATCCTTTGAAGTCTACATTCAATAAGCAATGTCGGAACCTAGCTCCGAGGCTGAGCTACAGGTAGTTGGGGGAAAGTAAAGAGCCGTCTTCTCTCTCCACCTTTTACTTAATTTCTAAATTTTTTATTAATAATTTCTTTGTGCCTTTCATTTTCATGCCTTACCATATTCTTTGTTTGATCTTATCGGCTAAACACGAAAAAAGTTTTCTTTAGGCTGTGATATTATCTTTATAAACGTCATATCGAAGTAAAAGTATGTACGTGAAATGCATTATATAATATTGTGACTTTTTTAAATATAATAAAAATCAAAGGTATTTCTAATTAAATATTAAAATTATTAATTTTGTTACAAATTTATAATAAGAATGGAAATTCATCAATAAAATGTTAAAATTTCGAGGAACATTCCAAATAAGATTATGATGATTTGGATACACATGTAGTGTTTTTAATAGTTGACGTTGTTTTGTTTTACATTTTGGCGAAACATCAATTTTCTATCATGGAATTTATACAAGTGTTGTGGTTCGGAAATTGAATGATCGAAGCCTTAGAATTGGATTAGAAAAAATAACAGATATTGAACAAACATGAATTAAATACAATTAATAAATGCGAATAAATATGCAAACCGACATCAAAACAACGAATTGAAAGAGAACTAATGAGAGAAAACAAAATGTATATTAATAACTTAATTCGACGGTATTTCGGCTATATAACATAAAAATGAATTGAAAATCTAATCGGGTCTCCCTTTTATGGACGCAAGGGAGAGGGCCCGTTACATAAGGACAGGGCCTAACAAACCTTGGATAAGCTTGCTACGACACCGGTTTACTCTCCTTGTCCGCTAGTCTCAAGTCGGCATCGAAGTTCGGAGGTTGACATGTGTTGGTCCCGGTTTTCAGAGTATGAACGTTAGCAGCGGAAATAATGATAAATGTTTTCTTGCACGCTGGTTACACCGCTGACTGGGACCTGTCAGCTGGTGTTTCAAAACTTAGAATATTTAGCCTTGTTTGCACAGTTATCTATCAGTTTCAGAATATACTCCAACACTTGAGTGTTGGGTTTAAAATATGACTAAAGAGCAGAAAGCTGATAAATAACAAAAGGATTTTTATAGTGGTTCGATCAATCGATCTACGTCCACTCTCCAGTCGAAGCACTGGAAATTCCACTAAGAGTAATCGGTTACAGGTGTCCTACGATCTATCTCTAGCTGGTGAATGCCTTGTCCACCAGTTCACTAGATCAACCGCTCCCGGTCCTGGTTCCCTCTTCAACTCTTCTCAGCTGGCGGAGTGCGAGCACGTCACTTCAACCTCCTCAGCTAACTGGGTGTTTTAGTTCTCCCAAGAACGTAAATCTCACTACGACAAGGTACGCCCGTAATAACTCAAGTGCTGGGATGCACAGGAGCTGCTGTGAACTCTCTCAGAAGAGAAAGAACACCTAATGAGATCTTTAACTTACAAGTATAAAACTTGAAGTCTCGTGTTTGATAAATCAACACACGGAAAGCTTATGGAAAGCCTCGAAAGTTCTGTAAGTATTTTGACAGCGTTTTTGCTAGTTCGTGCGTAAGAATTTCAGTCTTTCGGAGAGTTTGAATGTTGAAGGTTCCGACGTATTTATAGACGCGGGATCTGATTCAAACTTTCTAGCCGTTTGGACTCATCCGGAAAGGTGTCAGACCTGGGATGTCCTTCTGACGGCGGTAGGTATGTTTTTCCGGAAAGGATCCATACCTTTGACCGCTTTATCTGACACAGATCTCTTTGTGTCAGAACGGCTTTATTATTCAGTCCGAGGAATAAGACTGGTGTCTTGTGATAGATAGACTTTAAGGTTGTCAGTCGATTCCTCAGCGAATCTTCTTTTTGTCTCTACGGCGCTGGGAGAGAGAATCTGGAATTCTGCTGGTAACATCTGACTGGTAGATCATTCTGGTGATCTTGTGCTGGCAGTCTCTGCTGGTGACTTGCCCTGGCATAATCTAAGTCTACCAAATGTCTGGATGTTAATTCTTCTTGGAATCTCCCATGACTGGTGAAATCACCGCTGGTGAATAGTGTAATCAAGAACACGTATTCTGCTGGTAAGATTTGTCAGCCGACTGCTGATGAAACCCTTCCCAACTGGTGAATAGTACCCAGTCATAAGCGCTTCTCATGCTGGTGAACAGTGTCAGCACGAGTCTTTGTCAGCCGCCTGCTGATGAAACCCTTCCCGACTGGTGAATAGTAGCCAGTCATAAGCGCTTCTCATGCTGGTGAACAGTGTCAGCACGAGTCTTGATCAGCTGCGACTTACAACTCAAAGACCTAAACAGGACTTTACATTTAAGACCAGATCTAGAGCTATCTAGAGACAACTGACGCTGGTAGGACTTAGGATTTGATCCACCAAAACTACAATCTATACAAATAAGCTACTGAGGGAGGAAACCTTAGACAGATTTCCCAACAATTTCCCCCTTTTTGGTGCGATCAAAGCCTAACCAGCGAGCACTCAGCTGATGAGGAAAGTTACAGATAATTTCAGGGTTTTACAAGTGAAACTTATCAGATCTAAACCCACGAAATTACTTCCTCAACATCAGCTCTAACTAAAAATCTTCCCCCTCAAACTAGGAGAGATAATGCTCGTTTAAAAAATATGGAAATTAAGATCTGAGCAAAGGATAAGCATGTAAATAAATTTAAAACATGCAAGACGAGTGCTGGTGTTGATTACACTGGATGTGTAAATTCAGCTGGTAAGTAAAAACTTAGACAATTGTTGGACAATTAGAGATTGTCATCAACTTGTCAGTTAACATTCCATTAAAGATTTAGTAATTACATGTACAGTGAATGATAACTGACTAGTCTATGGCATGGGAGATGATCCTGGTGACTGAGTCCGAGCACTGGTGATAGACCTCAGGATCTCAGTAAGAGCGGCCATGTCTTGCTCTCTCTTCAGTCTCTCTTCAGCAGCAATTCTCCTCTCTTCAGCTGCAAGGCGTCTCTCCTCCTCAGCAATTCTGGCTCTCTCCTCTTCAGCCAGTGCTCGCGCCCTTTCCCCCTCTTGGATCCGCGCCAAAAAGGTGGCAACACCGGTGGTGACGGACTCAAATTGTTGCTCTACATGGTCTTGGAAAGAGGCGAAATGTTGATCCATCCTGGCGTCGATGTAAGCAAGAAGTTGCGCAGGAGGATGAATTTCAGAGATTGGCTCCGCAGATACTTCCATGGATGTGGAAGGCGTATCAGGTGCGGTAGTAGCCATTGCTGGTGCAGAATCAGCTGGTACCTCCACTGGGGCGGGCTCCTCCGCGGGCACCTCGGCTGATGCTGACGGGCCTTGTGCAAAAACAGGTGGGTCTGTGAAAACAGCCAGCTGCCAGTCCATATGAGGTGGGGCAAGATCGCCCATGATCATTGGAACAGTGGGGACGACAGTGGTCAGCCACCTACCTCTGGAGGGATCCTCCTCCACAATGTGGTCAACCAGCAGAGCGCTGGTAGCCATATCAAAGAGAACAGCGAAATAGGGAGGGATCCGGGGGAGAGAGACGAGTACCTTTATGCGTCTGAAAGCATAGATCAGCTGGTACCCGCGGCTGGTGCTTTGGAACTGGAGAAATGGTAACTTGACCATTTTGGACGGAGGAAGGCCTGAAGTCCCAGTCAGTTGTCGGTAAAGAGCAATCTTCCTCAGTCGGCGCTTGATTCGCCTAATCGACAACTGATGGTGGCCGAGAGCTTCAGTGCCCATGAATTCGTTGGCCCATGCCTCCTCTGATCGCCAGTATCCAAGCCCAAGCCTGGCATACAGAACCGCATTCTTCTCCACATTTAACTGGCGTTGGCACCAGTCAAAGATCCTCCAGCGCCGGAACTCCAGAAAGAGTTCTTCATCAAAAATATCACTCAGGTCCCCATACCTGGTGACCAACTCTTCATCAACAGCCCTCTCCACCTCGGCTGTGATGTTCTCAGCATATTCATAGAGGGAGAAATTGAAATACTCCACCGGGTGTAAGGGCAGGCACCAGTCAAGGATCCTCGAGGCATAGATCGACTGGTGAGGGAGACCGCTGGTGGGGATGATAAAGAATGCTGATGGTTCAGGCACTCGTGAATTATGGAACGCCAGATCCCCACGGTGCTCCCACCTGTAAATCCCTGTCACCCTAGCACGATAGGTATCCTCATCGATGAGTGAGTGAAAATGGATACCTAACATGTAAGACCTCCTCTCTGATCTCACACGTAGTGCTGATGCTGGTGTAGATGCTGCTGGTCGTCCAGAAGATGTAGATGCTTCTGAGACTTGTGGACGACTGGCAGGAAGATGAGCCTCGGCTTCAAAACTAGGGAAAAGATCCCTGGGCTCCATCCGTTGTACCCTGGAGTGCTGTACTACTGGTGGTGATTCCTCGTCGGGAATGATAATGACTGGCGAAGGTTGATCATCAGCGACGTCACCAGCAGTAGTCTCCATGTCAGCTGCCTCCTCCACAGCTGGCACCATAATGTCATCATATTCCTCGGGCTCCGGCTCAACCTCTAAGTCAGAGCTTAGATCAGAGAAACTTGCCAGTTTTTCCGGGGTGGTCGCCCGTTCAACAACTCCTCCACTGGCGGCCCCTTGCACGGCCAGTGGGTCTTCAGACTTACCTCCACCACCCCCTTGCACGGGTGGAGGGACTTGAGAAGATCCCCCGTCAGCTCTTCCAATGTCAGCTGACGGTTCAGTCACATCCTCCTCCGGCCGGTACATATCTACCAGGGATAGTACGTCCTCCTCAGCTCCCATGACCATGAGGCGCGAGAAAGTTTCGTCAGAAAGGATCTGGCCTGGAGCTGGTGCTGGTGGCATGCCACTAGAAGTTTGGGCAACTGCCCATTTGCCCTTGGCCACCTGATGCACTTGCTCCGCCAGTTGCGCCTGACGTCGAGAATCATGCTCAGCCTTTATCCGAGCAAAGGCTTCATCGCGGGTTGCCAGTTCTGCCTCCCTTCTCCGCTGGTCGGCTAAGGCTTGTAGCCTTGCCTTTGCTTGCTTCTTCCTCACAATAGAAGCATTGTGGTCCCTCTTAGCTTGCTCAACCAGCTTTTGAGCTTTCGTTTTGACCCTTTTCCTTTTCCTGGTCATTTTATCTATCGTCTCCTCCTCAGTCAGTCCAAGGATGGACTTCTTGACTGGTATAGATATCTTCTTTGATGCTGGAGCATAGATAGTAGCTGGCTGGGGCAGCTGGGGCTGGTGAGCCTTGGCTTTCTTCCTTGGAGAAGACCTGGTGACTGGCATCTGTGCTGATGGCTCAGCAGATGGAAATTGACTGGTTTCCTCAGCCACTGCCTGCTCCATTGAGGTGAATAAAGATTCAACCTCAAATTTCCTCTTCAGTTCGGTCTTGGCCTCAGCTGTCAGTGGGAGAACAACTGCTGGCGCTGCCTCCCATATCTGTTCTGGCTCCTCCTCAGACACAGATTCAGCTGGATCGACGTCCTTCTTGCCCTTCAGTCGTCGGGGCTTTTTGTAATCCGGGTCAGCAAGCTTGACTCTTGTGACCGGGATGAAGTCGGATCCAACCAGCTGCTCCCCTTGGTCGATCATATCCCCCATCTCCACTTCGAGGATGTGGCTGACCCGCAGCCCAAACGACACGGCGTGAAGGAACTTCCCTTCCGCCTTCACTGAACTGTTTCTCTCCACGTTCTCCAGTAGGCGCCCGAATATGAATTCGGCCCAGTTGCCATAAACGCCATCCACCAGTGCGCACATGACGGAGAACTTCTTTAAGCTCAGTTCGGCATAGGAGCCGACCTCGCACTGGAGCATGCGCACGACAATATCGCAGACCATCTGCCAATAGTCGCGCATCTCCGACTTCTTCATGCCAGTCTTGAAGCTAGTCACCCCCTCCTTCTTCCATTCAGCCCACCTCCGCCTGAACTCCACCGTATCATCCTTGTGATACGTCGCCACCTCCTCACCAGTACTCCTCAGCCCAAAAAGGTTGGCCAGGTACTCTGCGTCTACGGTGATCAGTTTCCCGAACACCGACGTGGTGAAGGATTTCCTGTCATCAGCGATGACCGCGCGAGCATAGAACTCGGCAACCATGTGCGGGTGGAAAACTCTGGGAGCCGCTGTCAGATATGGTCGGAGCTGCTCCCTGTCAATCATCTCCATCAGCTCTTGGCCATAGTGTTTCTCGGCTAACTTATCATTTAGAATTTTCTCCTTCTGGACTTGGGCAGCCCGGATTTGTGAGTTGGAAAGGAGATGATGGGTGTCCTTTTTGTTTAACTGGACAAGTTTATTAAAGGGATAGGAGTAATCGATGTCTTCTTGTTTCACAATGCCTGTGAAGGTAGGCATGTGAGATTCGGCTAAAGGTAAGTCTAAGGACTCAGAGGAAGATGAAGAAGGATTATCAGTAGCAGGGTTGGAAGAAGATGCCATGAATGCAGGGAATGTTATGGAAAGATGAACAAAACAAATGTTCTGAAAGGTTGAGGAATCATAAAGATTTATCCGATGAAGAAAGTCGGATATAAATACTTGAGCCATGCAGGAATAGATGGACGAGATGAACTCGTAGAAAGTATGAATCAATGGTCATCAGCAGGCCCGATTCCCTGTAGCGACGTGCGTGGTCGTGGTGACGAGAGATATTGCGTGTAGCTGACATGTCACACGCTGATTGGTCGCGTGCCTGTGTTTGGCTGCGCAGTTACTGTGCGCATTAAATGTGGCATTAAATGCCGCATTAAATTCGAAGATATGCACACGCAAGACCAATTTGAACAATCCCGCCATTTCTGCGACAGCTGGCACGACCCTTGGTCTTCAAGAGATCGTCAGTTGAGAGCTGGGACTCTACTGGTCATCAGTAGTATATACCAGTCGCCAGTCGCATACTTCCCTCTGTCAGTATGGCCTTCTTACCAGTTGACAACTGGTTCCCGTGTACTTAGACAAATTGAGAGCTGGAACTCAATTTTCACCAGTCGTAAGTTTCACCAGTTGTCTGCTGACAACTTGAAAGATCGAGAGAATTGAGAGCTTGGACTCAATTTATTCCGCATAATCTTCTCTTTAAGAAATTCACTTCCTCACCATTTTAAAAACGTGAGTGTTGTTATGATATATGTCAGTGGATTTCAGTAGAAGTCATCAGTCATTGCTTGGAATTGGGAGCTGGGACCCAATTTTACTTCGACTGATGGTATTTGGCTGCTGGCATATTCGAAATGAGAGCTGGGACTCATTTCCTTAGTCATTTATGGGATAAGTTCTGCCAGTAGGTACCACTTGTGGTCTTGAGACACCACTTAAAGAAAACATCAAGACTAAGAACTTGGACTTAGTCGTAATCAGCATTCTTCAGAAAATTAAGAACGGAATGAGAGCTGGGACTCATTCTTCCTCAACACTAGGGCTCGCATCAATCTCCAAAAGACCGAGTTTGATGCACAACTCCTTGAATCTTGCTTCTGGCAAAGGTTTGGTGAAAATATCAGCCAGTTGATCTTCGGTTCTGATGTACTCTACGCTGATATCCTTCTTCTCGACATGATCACGTATGAAGTGATGTCGGATATCTATGTGTTTGGTCCTAGAGTGATGAACCGGATTCTTCGTTATGCACATAGCGCTGTTGTTGTCGCAATAGATGGATACACAACCAGTGTCCACTTTATAGTCTTCCAGTTGTTGCTTGATCCAAAGAATTTGAGCACAGCAACTGGCAGCGGCAACATATTCAGCTTCAGTGGTAGATGTAGCAACAGAGTGTTGCTTCTTGCTAAACCAGCTGATTAGCTTGTGTCCTAGAAACTGACACGTACCACTGGTACTTTTTCTATCTATACGGCATCCAGCAAAATCTGAATCGGAATACCCAATGAGTGTAAGCTCATCATGCCTGGGGTACCATATACCAAGAGATTCAGTCCCCTTGAGGTATTTCACTATTCTCTTAGCAGCTTCCATGTGTGACCTTTTTGGATTGGCTTGAAATCTGGCACACACTCCGACTGAGAATGAAATGTCGGGTCTGCTGGCTGTCAGATAGAGAAGTGATCCAATAATACCTCTGTAGCTGGTAGGATCAACCGATTCTCCTTGTTCATCAAGAAAGATCTGACAACTGGTGCTCATCGGTATTCTGAGGGTCTTAGTCTTCTCTGGGCAATATTTCTGAATTAAGTCCTTGGTATACTTCCGCTGATTTATGAAAATCCCATCAGCTGACTGCTGGACCTGGAGTCCTAGGAAGTATGTTAATTTGCCCATCATACTCATCTGAAATGAGTTCTGCATCAATTGAGAAAACTTCTCGCAGAGAGACATATTCTTTGACCCGAATATAATGTCATCGACATATATCTGCACCATTAGCATATCATCAGCATCCTTGATGAGGAAGAGAGTCCTATCGATCTTTCCTTTCCGAAATCCATTACGGATCAGGAACTGTGACAGCGTTTCGTACCAAGCCCTGGGCGCCTGTTTCAATCCATACAGAGCCTTTCTCAGCTTGTACACTTTGGTGCCTACTTCAAAGCCTGGAGGTTATTCGACATATACCTCCTCCTTTAACTCGCCATTCAAGAAGGCGCTCTTCACGTCCATCTGGAATACCGTGAATCCATGATACGCTGCATACGCAAGGAACAGCCGTATCGCCTCCATTCTTGCAACTGGTGCGAAGGTCTCGTCGAAGTCGATGCCTTCACACTGCTTGTAACCTTTGGCGACTAATCGAGCTTTGTTTCTGATTACAATGCCATCCTCATCTCGCTTGTTCTTGAAAACCCACTTGGTGCCAATCACTGACTGATGTGATGGTCTCTCTACCAAGTCCCAAACATTGTTGTGAGTGAATTCCGCAAGCTCTTCGTGCATGGCATTGATCCAATCGGCAGATTCTAGCGCAACTCCTATGGAAGTAGGTTCCATTTGAGAAATAAAACAAGTCAGAAGCGCTCTGCCATGCCGAGTCTGGACAGAACCTTCCGGATCACCGAGAATAGCATCGGATGGGTGATCTCTCAGCCATTTGGGAAGATGAGAGTCTGCTGGTGTTGGCTGTGAGATTGGTTCTTCTGTCCTGATGACTGGTGCTTCCAGATCTTCACCAGTCGGAGCTGTAATTGTAACTGGTGGTTGACCTTCACCAGGCGGAAAAATCTCTTCATCAGCTCCACTATCTGACTGATTTCCTGAGCCTTCTGTGATGTTGTCACCGTCAGCTGGTGCATCCATTCCAGCTGGTTCATCGCTGTCTTCTGACTCAAAGATCCCAGTCAGAATTCCCCCTGGATTATTGCTAGTTCCACTCAGGGAGATTGAGTGTAAGGTCTCAGCAAGGTTAATTGCATCACCGACCCTCCCGGATTGCTGATGGGCAACCGAGGAAACTGGTTGTGAAGATGATCCAGTCATAGGTCTAGTCAAACCAGTTGGTTGAGCATTGGAAGGGTTCCTGCCCAGCTGATCAATGACATCATTGACCTCAGGAACATCTTCAGCCAGTTGTCGTAATGTCCTGCGCACTAAAGTAGCTTCATCAAAAACAACATTGCATGTTATTTCCACAAGTTTGGTGGTCTTGTTGAATACTCTAGCCCTTGTGAGAGGGATGTCCATATCCGACGAAGACACCCTCATCAGCCCTAGGCGAAAAAGTATTTAACTTTGACTTACCATTATTATGGATATAACATGGTGAACCGAAAGCACGAAGATGAGCTATAGAAGGCTTACGACCAAAATAAACTTCGTAGGGAGTTTTCTGGAGTCTATCGTTGATCCCGCTTCTATTCTGAGTGTAGCAGGCCGTCACCAATGCTTCTCCCCAGAAACTCTGTCCTAATCCGGATTCTGCCAGCATGGATCGGACCGCTTCTTTCAGCGTCCTGTTCCTACGTTCTGCCAGTCCATTTTGCTGCGGTTGCCTTGGTGCAGATATTTCATGCTTGATGCCGGCTTCCGCGCAGAAATCCATCAGCAGACTGTTGCAGAATTCTGTCCCATTGTCTGACCGTATCCGCTTTACCATAGTTTCTCTCTGTTTCTGTGCTTTGATGATCAAATCTGGAAGAATGATCTTCACTTCATCCTTGGTTCTGAGAAGCTTTACCCAGGTATAGCGCGAGTAGTCATCGACTACCACCAGCGAATAACGTCTTCCTCCAATGGTTTGAGGTGCTATTGGTCCAAAGAGATCCATATGTAGCAACTCGAGTACCCGGCTGGTACTGGGGCAGACTGGCGCCTGGTTCTTGAAGGACTTCTTTGTTTGTTTGCCCTGCTGGCATGCTTTGCAAATCCCTTCCTTCTTGAACGCTCCCTTGGGAAGTCCATCCACAAGATCATGCTTGGCCAGGTAGTTGATTGTTCTAAAATTCAGGTGACTCAACCTTTTGTGCCACAGCCAGTTTGTTTCCATAGAACTGGTGGCCACGAAGCATGAATCTGTCCTCCCGCTTTGCCAGTCGACGATATATAGCCCTCCTTTCCGAATACCTCTCAGCTTGATCTCGCCAGTCTTCTTGTCCTTGATCTGGCACTCTGATTCCTCAAAGGAAATTGTGTATCCACTTTCGCTCAGCTGACTGATACTCAGGAGGTTGTGCTTGAGATTGGTAACGAGGGATACATTTATGATTCTGACATCGTTCTTCTCGATGCAGCCCTTGCCAATAACTCTGCCCTTTGAGTTATCACCAAATATAACTGGAGGTCCTTTGACCTTGGTGAGATCTGTAAACAAAACCTCTTCACCAGTCATGTGAGCCGAGCATCCACTATATAGGATCCACTCGCTCGATCTCTGAAGCTGTGTTGCATGATCCTGTACCTGCAAGAAAGAGATAGAATTTATTTAGGTCCCCGATCATCTGCGGGTCCTGCAGGGTTAGATCACTGAATTATTCCTTTTGGAATCCAGACTTTAGTGATTTTCAGCTCGGTTTTACCCTTGCTGATATCATTAGTAGCCTTTCCCTTCCTTTTGAAGTAATGCGTGAGTTTGGTTTGGGAAGGTGTGGCTGTGTGTGTAACTCCTTTGGAAGTATTCTTCCGCTGAGAGTTTCGGAAATATTTTTCCGGTTGATTGTGTTGCCTTCGTGGTCTCTGAGAGTGTGGACCACCATGGCTAGCCTTCACAGCCCTTTGAGAAAACTTGTGATTGGGCTCAGGCCTCTGATAGGTATTCCTCCTATCAGGCATTGTCCTTCTCTCAGAGTTTCTCTGAGATTGGGATCCCCTGTAAGTATGCTGGTGATTGGCATACTGACGAGGTTGTGTGTGGATTCTCTTGATAGCTGGTGCTGGCTGTCGGATTCCACTGGTAGCTGATGCGGACTTCATTGCCTTAGAATTATTCGGCTTAGTCTGCATCCTAGGGTGTGCTGGAGTCCTGTCAGCAGAGGATTTTGCCAGTTGAGGTTTTTGTCGTGATGACTCACCTATGAATCTGGTCTTATGATTCCTATGCTGATCAGCCATACGGGACTGATTGGTATTACCAGCTGGTGCTGATGCATTTACCACTTTGCCCTTACCCTTACCAGCAGTGAGTTGTTCGGGTTGGTTTTTGCTCAAATCTGTTTTAAATCCCAACCCGGATTTATCGGTAGGCTTTCTCCAATGACTTAGAGCCTCTTCCAAATTCTTGGAGCCTTTATTTAAATGATTTATTTTACTGTCTTGCTCAAGGACGACCTTTTGAAAAGTATCTCTCTCAGTTTTTAAAA
>JAPKLW010003720.1:0-36896 GCA_026898455.1 Plectranthus barbatus
AAATGGTCCATCGAGTTTCTGATATTTCGTTAATGGTCCTTTTTTATTATGTGGATTTCCTGTCTATAATATTTGCTATGAAATTGTGAATGCGACAGCTTAAACGATTTGGCGCTATTGAAAGATATGATATTAAATAATTTTGCATCGATACTATTTCCAAAAAGTATCAGAAAAATAATTCACATGCATGTGATCCATAATTTTTCTATACATTATTATTTAACTTATTCTTCATTATTTATTAATATGATTTGATTCGCGATATCCATTCCTCTCGGAGTTTCCAATGAAAATGGCCGTTTAATAAAATAACGCAAACACTTGTCTCCTATAATAAGAATACACAATATATCGATGGTTATCTCGATCAGCAAGATCTTTTAAAGTTTCTCATCAGATTTTGAACCCTTGTTATATAGTCTCGTACAAATGACATATTTTATTTCATAACGGTGTTCTACTTAATATTCGAGAATTTTTTACGAAAAATTGTTCTTTGGAAAATAAAGATTAAATATGAAAAAACAATCGAAAAATAAAGATTAAATGTTGGTCCCAAATTACCAGTTAGTATGCAGCGGAAGTCTTGCATGTGTAAGATGAACCAACTGATTCTTACTCAAGTCAGTTGTGTTCTAGAAAATAGTTTAAGGCTCAAGATATTATTCAACCAAAATTCAAGATGTACACCAACAACTTATAGGTTGTTAAGTTTTAAAAGAGCAAAAATGTTAAGAACGTAGAGCAATAAATAACACATGATCTTTATAGTAATTCAAAGCTAAATGATCCTACGTTCACTCTTCGAGCGCCAGATGGATAAAAATTTACTAGAACAGATTGACAAGGTGATGTAATTAGTCTGTAGCAGTTGCGGGAATCTCCTATGTCCTCCGGCTGTGCGCTCACCCAACTAGTCCACTTTGTAGGTACTCTTTAGATTTGGTGCAGGCTTTACCACGAGCGAATCGCTAGGCCCACTAACTGGTTGGTGTGAGTTTGAGTTCCCCATAGAATGTCGATGATGGTGATTATTGTTCTAGAAGTAAACCTTGGTTTTAAAAAAGAGCTCAGAATCCTTCCTTGGATTTAACTCAAGAAGTGAGGGTTTGAACTTTGAAGTTTTAGCTAAGATGCTTAGAGTCTTGTGTAAGAACATGGAATAATTGGTTGTTTGATGTTGTCTGTTCACATTAACTATAAACTCGAGCAGCAATAGTAGTCGTAGTTAGTGATTCTTGTTTGGTAGCATAATGAAGACAAATTTCACAAAAGCTTATCTGGAGCATCAAAAAGACTTTGAACTAATACTCTCCTTGAGTATTTATAGATTTCATAAAGCATTTTGAATGTGACTTGTCTTCTAGTTGTTGCACACATTTTCGATGCCTATAATGTTTCAATCCGTTTTTGCATTGTGTACTTTTTGTAGGAACAACTGTTTTATTAGTTATTTTTGCACTCAGTTCTTGGAGTTGAACGCGTTTTCATCAATTTTGGAGTCTATTCTTCAAACAATTTCACAACCGACTCTTCGTTAGTTTCATGGGTTGAGCATATGCTTTTCTAAGTAATTGACTGTGTAAGTTTCGGCCTGGTTTCTTACTGAGAGATAATTCTTATTTGTTGTCCCAAGATCAGAGTTGTTGCATAGTGGAAATAATGTTTAAATAGGATTGCACATCACAAACTGATTGTTGCTCACCAATTTGCGTTTCAAAAAACTTGTTGTTTAGCGAGTTTGAGGTTAGTTTCAATTCAAGATATACTTCAACACATAGAAAGTGTTGAGTTTTAAATCCTTGCAAGAAAATAAATAAAGCAGTAAAGAGAAAAAGAATTTATAGAGGTTCGGAGTCTAAAGTCCTACATCCTCTCTTTAGAACGGAGTCTAGAAATCACTAAGATTTACAGGAATACAAAGAGCTCAAGATCTATCGCTAGCTGGTAAATGCCAGTATATACTAGTCCACTAGCTAACTCACCCAAACCTTCTCATTCCTTCCTGCTTCGCAGACTTGGAGTGAGGGCACACCACGCAGCCTCCTCATCTGGTTGTTGGGAGCTTTAGAGTTCTTTCCCGAACTATTAAATTGGTGGCTAGACGCTCTTGATAGTTCCTGCTTGGAGATGAGCAGAAACTGTTGTGCTTTTACTTAGAGAGTAAGAACACTAAGAAGTAACTCAAGCTGAGAGGCTACAATTCCCGTGTTCAAAGATGGCACACAATGAGCTTATAATAATCTCTGAACTTAGAAAGCTTAAGTTTGAGATTTCTCAGAATATCGGAGCTTTCGTAAGTGTTTGCTGTTGGTATTTGTTCAACAGTTTTGGTTGATTCGATTGTTGTGATCTGTATTTAACTCTTGCAATTGAATCAGTAACCCCTCATCTTTGGATACTTCGTCTATTTATCGATGAAGTGGGAGCAGTTTCAAATTGTAGCCGTTCGGAGATAATTTGGAAGTTGTCCAATCCAGCGGCTCTCTTCTCAGTGAAGGATAGGCTGTTTTTTTAACTTCTACGTCTGCTCTGTCGTTTTCTGACACAGGATGTTATCTTGGTGTCATGTGTTAGAACGACTCTTCGTTATTCTAAGGAATCAAAACTAGTTTGAAAAATATTCCCCTGACATGTCTTCGTTGTCTCTGTACATGAGTAAAGATCTTTTGTGGAAATTGGTCTTGTAGGCTTCAGATAGATCAAGCTACTGTCTTCCCCCAGTTTCTCTGAAGGCTAGTTCCAAACTGGTAGCCAGCTCCAGTTTCTTCTCACATGGTCCAAGCTGGTGGATCATATTCCAAATCTAGTTTTCTAAAACAACTTGTTACAACTCGATGATAATCATATAAAGGACTTTACATGTTTTGTACGAACCAGAATTCTAGAGACTCTCTAAACTAGTGGTTTCTATACAATTTTTTATACATCAAAATAACAAAATAAGGTATGAATGCTTCCAAACAATTTCCCTCTTTTTGAGGTAGTAAAAAACCACTACTATTAGCTGGTAAAGTAATAATTTTGAGTTTACAATTGATATTTTAACAAGTTCTATTACTCAAAAACCGACTTCCTTTATTACTCAGCCTAACATATGAATCTTCCCCCTAAATAAGTGAGATATATTTCTCGATTATTCAAGGCAGTAATATTTTGAACAAAAAGAGATTGTTTTTTCAACTTTGTCCAAATTACTCATAAGATAGAGAGATTACATGCAAAGAAAAAATACTGACATAATGAGAGCAACCGAGCACACATCTTTACTTTTTATGCAGGGCATCTATCTTCTGAGCCTTTTCGAGTAGATGTTGTAGCTCCAGTTCTCTTTTCTTCCTCTTAGCTTCCTCTCTCTCTCTTCTTTACGCTTCCTCCTTCTTGCATGCATCTTCGTCTTATTTGACAATATTGATAAGGGAGGTCACAGTGGAAGTGAGCTGGGAGACTTCAGCTTCGACTTTAGTAACATTCGCACGTGTCTTCTCATGCTGACTCTCGAACTCTTGCTTGACAAATTTGGCAACGGTAGTATGTGTCTTCTCAAGCTGACTCTTGAACTCTTTCTTGACGCTATCTATATGAGTGTTGATGTAGTGGAGCACTGTAGCGGCTAGTGTCTGAGCATGAGAGTGTCCGGGATAGCTAGTAGAAGTGAGCTGAGAGACTTCAGCTTCGATTTTAGCAACATTCACACGTGTCTTCTCATGCTGACTCTCGAACTCTTGCCTGACAAATTCGGCAACGGTAGTATGTGTCTTCTCAAGCTGACTCTTGAACTCTTCCTTGACGATATCTATATGAGTGTTGATGTAGTGGAGCACTCTAGCTACTAGTGTCTGAGCACGAGAGTATCCGGGATAGCTAGTGGAAGGTTGGTCCCTAGAGATATGAACATATGTTGTACCAACACACACTTCTTCTACACCAGTATCTTCTTCTATACTCATGCCCACCTTTTCTGTATTAATGCTCTTTAGAGCCTTAGTTTATCTTTCTTCATTTTTCATGCGCATATGCTCCCACAGGAATTTTAATTCAGCAATGGCACATTCAGACAAGTGAAAAGACGAGTACATCAGATTACGTGTAAGCTGTCTCACAAGTCTAATTTCTGGACATCAATTGATTAAGACACAATCTTCATCTTCTTCGTCCTCTTCGCAACATGTGATGGTAGTCATTGGAGGGGGAGGAGGTACAAGAGCTAGAGTCAGCATCACCTGAGTGGGAGTTGGAGGCTTTGGTATAAACTCGACTGGTGCTACACTATTGTTTCCAGTTTTAGCCCTATAAGTACTAATGTTCAGAAACCAAGCTCAAACTTGTTCAAAGGAAAGCTGGTGGCTCTGATTCTGCTCAATCCACATGTCAGCCCAAACCTCTTCAGATCTCCAGTAGGTGAGGCCGAGTCTAAATTTCATGATGGCTGACTCTTCTTGCTTCAGATCTCTTGCGCAAAAATCAAATTTCCTCTAACGTTTGAATTCTTTTCTCAGCATCATTGTCTCCTTAGAATCACCTTTAAGGATATCTGCATACAGATTGTCAATCTCCCCAGTGACTAGCTTCTCAACGCGTTGGGAGATAATTCCAGCCCAAGGGATTAAGTCATCGTTTGCAAAATCAATTTCTAAGACTGGTTGACACTAATCTCTAATACTATCAGCAACAAATTTGGGATCTTGTATGCTGGTATGGGATAGGGTATTCTGGACTTAGCATCAATTCTGCAGTCCCATGGATGAATCCTCCAGATACCCTTCAAGTCATCCTCTTAAATTGACTTCTTCCTCACCATCACCATCATCATCAACATCGCCATTTGCATCTGAGGGAGAAAAATCAAGAGAACATAAATCAGTTTTACCATTTAGGGTTGGTACCTCCTTGGTTGAGAATGCCAGTTTTTTTGGGGTGGTCGCTCGATCAACATCATCTTGAGAGGTCCCAGTTTCCTCTTGTGCAACTGGTTCTTACTCAACTGGGTCAGTTTCCCTTTGTGTAACTAACATCGCCAGTCTTTCGGGGGTGGTTGCCTGCTGTTTTCTATATACATTTAAAACACCAGCCTCCCCTTGTGCGGCTACTGCTTCTTCAACCTCCTAAGCTTCCATCAAGATATCTACTTCATTTTGTGTGACTTCCTTTACAATATAGGTCGGGATGGTCTCCACCATCTATCTGTTAAAAGCCTCATAAGACATTATGGAAATCTGGTTGGTTGGTGCGAAGCTAAATCCCTGATTTCCTACTTGATGGATTCACACATATTTCTTCCCTCTGGCTCCTCAACAACCTTTGCTTTCCCTTTAACATCTCTTGCTAGAACTTTAGCCATCTGTCTTTTCCCGGCCTCGGTATCAGCATTGATCTTCTTGAAGGCCTCATCTCTGGCTTGTAACTCGTGAGTTAGTCCATCATCCCGAGCCTTCTTGGTTGCCCTGGATATGGCATTGCTGCTTCAATTTTTGCTTTTCTCCTAGCCTCGGTCTCCGCTAATGTAAGAAAAGTCCTCTTCCTCTTAGGGGGAGACTTCTCTGGGGTAGTGTCAAAATAGCTGCCTATGGTAGGAACTTGCACCTGAATTGAGTGGACTGCAAAGGCATCTCCCCTTCCCTTGTTGGTTCCTCCGATAGGTTGGGCCTTCACAACGATTGATTTTAGCCTTTTCTTCTTTTGCAATGACTATTTGTGAGGGGATGAATATATGCGCTTGTTCCTTTTTTTTGGTTGGAGTCTGGAATCTCATCATCTCCTTGAGTTGAGTAATGAGAGTTAAACCCTCCATCATTTGAAAGAAGCTTTCATTCTCTGCCTTCTTCTTTGCTTCTTCCAGTTACGCTTTCTTCTCTTTGGTCATCGGTTCAACCACCTTTGGAACTTGCTCTCCAAGAAGATTCACAGTGATCTCATCATCGCTGACTGGTTCTTCTGGGTCTACATTTTGTCTCTCGGTTAATTAAACTAGTTCTCTTATCCTGCTACTGGCCTGCTCTGACTTGTTGAGGGTAAAGAAGTCGTTGTTGGCCAACTTCTCTCCTTTGTCGAGCTCTTCCACTACTTGCTCAATGAGATGACTCACTTTTAGTCCGAAACAAACAATAGAAGAAAAAATATGCTTTGACTTCATGGTCAAGTTTTTCTTCACATTCTCTAGCAATCGACCGTAGATAAACTCAACCCAATTTCCCTTAATACCATCATCTATGGCCATCATCACTGAATACTTCCTCACGCTGAGCTCTGGCAGAGAGCTAGCTTCGCACTGCAGCATGCAAACTAAGATGTCGCACAAGATTTTGTAGAGATCGCTTCATTTGAAGTTTTTGGTGGAGGATTTCTAGGGAGTTTTTGCCTCTTCCTTCTTATACTTTTGCCAGTGGCTCTGCATGTTCTTTTTTTAGTTCGGTTCTGTCCTCCATCTTATAGGTGGCGACATTTGTGCCTTCATTCCACAATCTGTACATGTCCAACATTTGAGGATCTACTCTGATTAATTTCTTAAATACATGTGAGATGAAATAAGGTTCATCTTCAGCCACAACTACTCTGGCATAAAATTCCGCTACCATATGAGGTCTAAACCTCCTAGGCTGATTGGTAAAGAAGTAGGCCAGTCCTTCCCTTTCCAACTCGTCAAAATTTTTGGAATCAAATTGCTTCTTGAACAACTTCAAGTAAAGAATCATTTCCTTCTGTACTTGTGCAGCCCTCTTATGCGCATTTGTAAGGTTATCCTTATTTTTCAGATTCAACCATGTAACGAGATCTTGTTTCTTCTTAAGTAAAAAAAAAATACACATCTCACCATGGTCTTATCAATACACAATGTCACGTACCAGCATATCAAGTGATCAAGACAAATCACTTCTTTCCGACTATGCTGCTGCCTAAACCGACAAACTAATACTCAATGTTGTCTTTGCTGTGATAACAATGTTTATATTTTGCTAGGTCAAACAATCCATATGGTTTTGTGCGATTTTCTACACGTCGTATGATCTCTCTATCATTGAGATAAAAAGATCCCATTGTTCTAGCAAATATGTTTGTTTACATATATGATGTTAGAAACTGAGTTTCAGTTTATCCCTTTACTTTGATATTTGATGTGTCAAAACTTACTTTATTTCTAAATTTCTAGAATATCTCTAAGCGTAATCCTTATATAAGATTTATTGAGTTGTAATAGACTAGAAACTGAGCTGAAGATTGAGTAGGCGGAGACTTAGTCTTTGAAAAGGGAATTTGTTAGATATCAAAGCTCGAAATATCCAAGAATCAAGTTTCAGAACTTAAAGAGAAGAACCCAAGAAACTTGAACTAATAAAGACTAAGTTTCCGTGCTTAAAACTTAGTATGACCAGAAACTCAGTTTCTGGAAACCAAGTTTTTCCCAAAGAGAAGATGAAACTTAAAACTGACTTTGTAGAATGTCAATTTTCAGTTTCAGATTTCAAGAGCACGTGAAACACAAGGAATCCGAAGTCAGACTCAAGATGTCTCCAAGTGGTGACAAAAAATCAGTACGAGGAAACTTAGACAAGCGCAGGTAGAAAGTACACTGCCAAAAGTGAAAAGTAGACGACGGAGTAGAGCAAAGTAGAGCAGAAGAATGGCCATGATTGGACGACCCAATCTTTGTCTCTAATGGCTGGATCTCAGAGTCTAACGAGCAGAATTCAAATTGTCATCTAACCCAGCCTATAAATAGTTCGACACTCTGACATAATCATAATCAAGAATCTCGAGTAAAACTAAGCCAAAAATTTGTCAAACTTTCTACTGAAAAGCTGTTTGTAATTCCGTGTTTTCTGAACACAAGACTTAAGTATTTCGACTTAAGTTATTACTTCTGTGAATCTAGCACGAGGCTAGAGCTCTCAAGCTTAGCTACCATACTTGGTAATTATTACTTTTCGAGTAATAATCACAATAGTCAGTTTCCTACTCTGGGATTTTGATTCTCACGGGCGTAGCCAATCAACTGAAGTTTTGGGAAGAACAAAAAATATCCATAATCCAGATTGAAGGCTACGAGGTGCGTCCTCACATTAAGCTGAAGAAGAAGCACACTACAAGGAGATTCGGGGTGAGTTACGTTAGCAGACCGAACGATGGAGTTTTCGACGGGCTAACCATAGATCGTGAGAAGGCTTGTAATTTGTAACTTAGTGGTTTTCCAATTAAGTTCGGAAGAGTGGACGTAGGACTTTGATTTCGAACCACTATAATATCCTGTGTTATTTACAGCTTTCTTAAGTTTCTGCATACTAAATTTTCTTGCTTATTTGAAACCTTCAATACTTGGCAAAGTATTGAAGTGTATAATTGAAACTTACTTAATCTATTCTGAGCTTAAAATTGAGTTTCTATCAAAATTGAAAACTGAGTTCTAGTCACGTTTCAGAACAAGTGCAAGATTCATTTAACTTCCGTTGCATATACTTTATCTTTGATTTTGGGACCAACATATGAGATATGTTAAAAGTATACACACTGCAATAAATGCTTTTAGTATACAAAACCCAAAAATGGGTTGAGCGTCTGCTTCCCCAAGTAATTGACTGAGGCAGTTTCAATCTGGTTTCTTCCTGAGAGATAATTCATTTTCTATTACAAGTCAAATAACCTAAACAATGTTACAAAAATGGAATTACTCTATACAATTCTGGAAGATCTAATTAATTGTATTTTTTTGTTCGACACATCAATACTATTGAGGAACTAACATTAATTTCTAACATTTAATATAACAAAATTTACCTGAATTGATTTTATGAACAAAAATCAAAATTACAAATTATTGTTATGAATGAATCTATTTCAATAATCATAACTTAATTAAAAACTAAAACTTAATTACTAAAAAAATATGATATACACTATTTAGGTGGGATGAATCCTATATATGTTTGAACTTATATTTGTAATCTAAATTATAATAAAATAAAATTATATAAAAATATTTAATAAAAATTATTACTTTTAGTAATTAAATAGAAAGTGAAATATGAAAGTAGGAGAGAAGATATTTTCGTATTTAATTTGATTTTAGCATTAGTTACAAAGTGTCCAACTCCTTCATTCTAAGTTTCACTAAAGAATAAAATCAAACGTTTCTTCAAAGATTGTCCAATTATATACATTTTTAGGCTAAGATCTGCTAATGAAAGATTTTAAATCGATGGTCTTACCGATTAAAATATTTACCTAAAAATAAAATGAGTTTCTTCCATTCATAGCAGTTAGCACATGCTCTGGCTCTGTTCACCCTATCTTTTAATTAAATAAATTTTGTCGTCATATATCAGCCAGAATATTCGGTTATTTTAAATAAACTTTAAAAGGAGAGTGCGTAGCAAATCGGAACATGATTTCTATATTTACTAGAAACATCTAAACGTGCACGTAAATCAATTAATTAAGAAAAGTAAAATACATATAACGTATCGTTTAAATTTACAGATTTTTTTATTACATGCATTTTTTAATTTTATTTTGAATTCTATTTATAAATCTACTTGCGATAGAATATATATATCAAAGATCAATTCTTTTGTCAAAATTTAAACAAATGTACGTTGAATGCTATGTACACTAACTAGAAATAGAATAAATTAATTCTAAAATCCACACACTTATTTCTAAAATATCTTAAACATATGATGTCTTCATCATAGATAAGATATTTTTTACTGTTCCATCCCGAATGAGAGATGCTACACACACTATCATATATTCATATTGTTGTGGACTCATATCCTATGTATTTGATACATTGAAGTGTGAAAATTGACAACCTAATTAAACTCTATGTACTTTCTACTATTGTTGCCAAAAATTGGTCTAGACGGCTAACTATGCACTCACTAAGAAACTTTTAGTCGATCTAAAAAAATGCACGATCGACACTTATATGTTTTTACGTGTAGTCAAAGCCTAGGTGAACTAGGTGCCAGAATTTAATATTTTATTTTTTAAATTAAAATTTACATAATTTTATTTTTTTCTTAGTAATTATTTATATATTTAAAGTGACAAAAATAAAAATAAGTTGTTAAGCATCATGGAATTCTGAAAATGGGTTATTTAGCAAAATATTTTACTTAATTGTTTATAAGTATACTCCAAAAAAGTGTTGGATTTTAAATCCACACAAATAAAATAATAAGTGTAAAAGGATTTATAGAGGTTCAAAGCTTAATATCCTGTGTCTTTTATTCAGATATAAAGTCTAAAAAATTTACTAAATATCAGTTTACAAATAATAACATAGTGTTTTGCAAGTAGACCCACTGCCTGCCAGCTCCAAGCACGTTCGCCTAATCCTTGGTCGTCTTTACTTATTCAGCTCAGAGAAAGGGCACATGTCGCTGCCTCCAGCTAGTCAGTGAGAGCTTTAGAGTTCCTGCAATAGTCCTCTACAGGAGTGATGGGTTTTGTATACTGAAAGCATTTATTACAATGAGTATACAACGGTTTATTTCTCCTATCTGTTAACAATCGTACATATACGAACAATGGTATCCTCTTGTCTCACCGATAGGGACGATCATACGGCGTGTTGTAGATCGCAGAAGACAGTATGATCACTTGACCTAGTGAGGCATAAACCTGATCACAGCCGAGACAGCGTATGAGGATACGTCTGTCTGGATGGCTGCGACATTGTCGGAATAAGTAGTCTGTCTTGGTTACTTGACATGCTGGTACGCAGAGGTGGCGTATTGATGGACCGCAGTGAGATGTATTCGTCTGTCTGACATCAGGGAATACAAGATCTCGTTATATTGATTGAGTCCAAACCCTAACGAAGGTTCAGGGGTTGCACATGTTGACTATTGCTTTGACTTGCCATGGTGGAGAGCCTAAGTAACGTGCTCGTATAACCGCATCTTGGGTAACAGCAGTTCGTGTAGTACCGCCTGAGACTGGGTTTAGGTAACCATATCCGAGTAATAGGATGGGGACATTCCTTGAGGAGCTCAATAACATTCATCGTGCCAAAGTCCTGCAGGCTGATTAAGTTCAGGCACGAGTGATAAGGTTTGAGTGGTACTACTCAGGAATAATAAGATATTAATTAATTGTAGTTAGAGCTTGTCGGAGGCTCCGATTAATTAATGGATGTCCGGTAACCTTAAATATGGGGATTCTCAATTAATGCAGCCTGTTCTCATAACGTGGTAATAAAGGGGTAGGTCAATATTAATTCTGTGGTGAAAAAGAATTAATATTAATTAATTAATTATGTCCTGGGTTGTGGACATGGGAATTAATTAATTTATAGGCCCACTTTATTATTTGCATTAGGTCCCAGGTCTGGCCCAATTAAATATGCTGAATTGAGCCCAAAATGGCCCATTAGGGTTTACAACCCTAGGTCTATAAATAGACAGCTCTCTCTCATAAGTTGTAACACAGTTGAAACACACTAAACCTAGAGAGAGAGAGGGGCGCCGTTTTTGGTAGAGAAAGGAGGAGAATTCCGATTCTGGTCCTGCTCAGAATACAGATCTACGGAGTCCTCACCAGTAGTAGATCTGACCAGCATTGGGACACAGCCCTGAAGATCCAATCTGGAGAACAGATTTCTTTCTTCTTCTTTTTATTTGATTTCGAATTTATTGTTAGAAATTAGATTTCTAATTTCTACTTCCGCAGATAAATTCGAATCGCGTGGTTGAATTGAGATTTGGAATTCAAACGCGAAAGATCGGTTCAGACTCGACGGAGTTACGGTAAACCCTAAATCCAAAAATCTTTGTATTAAATTCATAGGAGCATGCTAGGGTTTTGTGAATTTTAATTATGTGCAATAACCATAAATCGATCCGGTTCAAATTGGTTTTAGTGATTCGGTTCACGGGAAAATCCTACAAGGAGATGTAGTGATTTCAAGTTAGTTTCTTACTTAGACAGTAAGAAAACCAAGAAATAGCTCTAGTAGATGCTAAGAGTCCCATGGCCGAAAATTAACACACGGAAACTGGTAAGTCAGTTTGAATGCTTGAAATCTTGTGAGTATGCAAATGAATTAAGTTTCAGCGCTTTTGTTGGTTTCGGTAACATTCTCTTTATGAAAGTAGCCTCTAGTATACATTTGGAAAATGCATATAAATTATATGAAAAAAAAATTTAATCTTTTGAAATCAAAGTTAGTAGTGCAACAAAACTACAATTTGAATCTTTTGAAATTATACATTTCTTCAATAAAAACTAATCAGTATGCAGCGGAAGTCTTTCAAGTGTAAAGTGGCACAAGTGACTCTTACCCAAGTCAGTTAGTGCTATAAAATTGGTTTAAAGCTCGTAAGTTATTACTTTACCAAATTTGAGAAATTCACCAATAACTTGTAAGTTTTTGGGTTTCAAATATAGCAAGCATGTTAAGAACAGAAAGTGGTAAATAACACAAGGATATTTATAGTGGTGCGGATGCTAAATGATCCTACGTCAACTATTCGATCATTTAAGATCGAAAAATCATAAAATGGGTTTATAAGCAGTGAAACCAATCTATTGCAGTCACGGGAAGCTCTTATATCCTCCGGTTGTAGGCTCACTCAACTAGTTCACTTTATAATCGATCTCTTCAGATCTGGTGTATGCTTTATCACGAACGTGTTACTAGGCCCACCAGCTAGTTAGTATGAGTTTGAGTTCCTCACAGAACTTTGATGATAGTAGTAGTTTATAAGAAAACCTTAATTTCTGAAATAGTTTAGAAACGTTCCTAGATTCAACTCGTGGAACGAGTGTGAACTCTAGAGTTAACTCTAGCTTAGTTGCTATGAGTTTTATGTAAGAACACGGAAGATGAGATTGTACTTTGCTTTCGTAAAATAGCTCAAGTGTTGTTTCAGATTCGTATATCCTAAGCCATATTTTTTGTATTTGTAACCTTCTTTCAATGAATCTCCATATGTATTTACAGTCAGGATATTCAAAGAGAAGAATAGGACTCGTTGATGAAGTGTTTGCGTTTGTTCATCCTTTGAATTCAAGTAGTATATAAATATAAAATAAGGTTTGCATATCACATGCATTTATGTAGAGTGATTTACATTTGTTTTCAAAATTGATATATACAATTTAAATGAGACGATATTTTTCTAATATTACGCGAATTAATTATTGATTATTTGGCAAATAATATCTCAATTCTCAAGAATCAAACAAAGTAGTCGGTGTTAATTCGTTTGGTATAATTCATAAGCGAAATTAAAGATTGGAAAAATTAATGCATTGAGGTATTTTCCCAAAAATATCAATAGATCGAAGTATTATCTTATATTGATTTGCTACATGGAATGCTACATGACATTTAACAGGTGAATCATAAAAAAATAACGATATTAATATATTTTGATATAATTTATAGACAGAAATAAAGATTAAGATATTTTTAATAAATAAAAATAACCAAAAACTTCAATAATTTAAGATATTATCAATTACCATTGACTGCAGGAAATTTCGTATAAAAACATGCTATAAATGCCGTTCAACTTTGTGATTGATTGTTTACTTCACCAACGCACGCACCCAGCAAAATAATATTATCTAAACGTATTATATTTATAAACCCATCAATTAAAGAATTGCAAAATAAAATAAAATATATTAAAATGACCTATCACGTGATTCAGATCTCAGCCAAATCAACAGTTCATTAGGTTTAATATATTAATATGATAATATTTAATTGTTTCTTTCCAGATGAACCGTGATCAAATCAAATGCTGGATTCTCTATAAGAAATAAAACCTTCTAAGTTGTTGCATATAACCATGGCATGGCCTAAGTTGTTTCTTATAACTATTATCAGATACATATTATACTCATTGATAGTTAAAGTATAAAATATTATTTTAAGTAGGTAATAATTTTATTTTTTTCAAGATATTTTAATTAACTAAGTTTATTTATGATATCATAAGTTGTATAGTGTTATTTTAAATATTTTATTTACCGTGTGAAATCACTTTGAATTTAATTCTTTTGCTGATTGTAGAAAGAATTTACAGTGAAAAAAGATCGATGTTTGATTTATGAAAGGATGACTTGCTTAATTCGTATCTAGATTTTTTTGTCATCTTTATAAAATATCATGAAAAAAGTTTCTGTTAAATAACGTGAAACTGAGAAAGTCGATAAAAAATAATTATTATAGATTTCAGAACTAAATAAAATAGGATTAATTTATTTTTGATTAAATAATCTTAGTATATTCGTTTATTTGATTCAACTTTTGATGAATAAGAAGTAGTTAATGAAATTAACATATTGAACTAGTAATTAACAGTGCACACGGAAACTGATTATTCACGTTTAAGTGGTTGTTAATCCAAATTGATTTTTGAAGAAAAAATTATATTTAAATTATTACATGTTATTCTCATAATATGAGTGTTTAGTGCATGGCAATACCTGAGCACATGCTTCTCGATTTATCTTGGTTTGATTCTTGAACTTGATATAGAGATTATATTTAGTTTTGATGCTATATCAAAACAGATAATTATTTTAGTTGTATAGAACTGATTAGATTAGTATTGGTCTTAAAATGTAATATTTTGTATAGATTCTAGAGTTGTAATAATTTCGGCCCAAGATTTCAAGAGCTAAAGACAAATGGCTAAGTCCGATTGAAATCCATAGTTGGTCTGAAAGATAACTGAGACCACACAAAATAGGAAGAGTTGACACTTAGAAGTTCACTCAAAGTCATTCTTAAGAACAAATACTATGTTTAGAAATCAGAAAAATGAGTATTATCTATTGATTAAAAAATGCTAATATGTTGACCACTTGATAAAAAAACGAAAAAGTATGGGAATTGTATAGTTTCGGACGACAACAGATACCAGCAAAAGTAAGGGTAACTTCAACATTTCTCAACGACTACTATTCAAATTGTAGCCTCTAAATATCCTTATCTAAGAGAGGAGAAAAAAATCTTTCAGATGTACTTTTGAATCTCCAATTACTCAGTTCTAAATGCTTACTACATTCTCTCTCTAAGTAATCTAAAGTTCACTGATCCTTTTAGAGCATGAGATCATCAGAGGCCAATCAACTGATCGTCAACCAATGGTAAGAGATATTACAGATTCGTAGGATTAGTTAACAGAGATTGACGTTCGTGAAGTAAACAGAAACCTTCATACCTTGTAGTTGTGATTGTAGAGATTCCAACTTGTAGAGAAATGAATATCACCAGTATTCAAGTACCACGTGTTAGCTGAAGTTGTAAACGAAAGAGTTTAGCACTTGGTAAAGCTCAAATAATTGCGGTGCCTGAGATCCAAGTTCGCTGAAGACTCCCGTTGGAGAAGATTCAAGGTTTTAAACCATATTCCATTACCGTTAGGGTGGAAATAGGCCAGGCCTAGGTAGACTTTGCTCCGATAGGTCTGGGCCTGCGGAAAATTCACTAAGCCTGGGTCTGGCCTATTTACTATCATAGGCTTTTATAAAGGCCTTATCCCGACCTTTTTAGTGAAATGGACCGGGCTTCTAGCCTACTTGAAGCCTATTTAAGCCTATTTGATAATTTTTTTAAAAAATTATTTTTAAATGAGAAATAAATTATTTGTTTTATAAATTATATATATATATATATATATATAATATAACTATATATATATAATATAACTTAATAGAAATAAGAGAAACTATGTATTCAGACTTTAGAATATAAACTATTAGTATAAATATTCAAGTTCTATTAAATTATGAATTTAATTTTTTATATACAATAATAAATATATCTAATAATTATATAATATATTATTTAAGTAGGCCGACCTGCTAGGCTTGAAAGGCCGGATTTGAAGCCCGAGCCTGGCCTTTTAATGAGAATAATGATTTTTGTTTGTGAAGAATGAAGAGTGGAAGTAAGAACTTTTTACTCTGGAATTAATACATATCCGATCTTTTTACTATATTCTTTATTCCTTTTAAGTATTCTATTTTTCCATTTCCTACTATTTTAAATTCAATAAGTGACTTATTGATTGTTGAAGTATAACTAAAATTAATATTTAAAAATTTACTTGATTATTAAATTTATAATTGCCAGCTGGCCCATCAAGAGTTAGTTGAGGTAACTAATTCCTGACCCTTTCAATTATATCTACTTCCTCCGTCTCGTCATATTAATTTCATTCCGTCCCATTTAGTAATCTCATTTCTTAAAAAGATAAACTTTTTCACACTCACCAATAAAATATTAATTTTATTACACTAACAACACTTGATTATTGTGCATTCTCCTCCATTCCTAATATTTTGTTTCTATAAGTATATGTTACTATGATATTTGGAACGGATACTGAATAGAATTTATATTTTCGCTGCTCAACAAAAACCTTAAATTATAAAATAAAAAAATTAATTATAAATATTTTAATTCTTTAAAAAACACATCTCTAAAAAACCTAATCAGCTCATGTACTAGTCAAATTAGATATAAAGTTTTAAGATTCAATAGCTATAGGTACATGACTAATTCATCAATACCAGTTCTCCACATGTCCCAGGTGCAAACAATGCTTTTAAAATCCTCAAGTTATTCATATTATTCAAAACAATTGTCGTACATTTCAATGGGTTCACTATTTTCAAAATCACTTGGGTCTATCTTTGACTAATTTTAATTTGGAAGAATTCGAAATTTCTTTGTTCACATATTAAATTATTTCTTTATTAAATTTAAATTGTATTTAACAGTTGGAGCCGCCACTAATGTGATCTTAAATTCTGATTTTAGTATGACGTTATTCATTTTGGGCCGAATAAATTCATACAATTTTATTTTTGAGCACTTCTCAAAAAATCTCATATTAATAAATTTTCGAGCTATTTTATATCTATGGAAAACCTTCTTTATTTTTTTTTTATATGAGACATAAGTTAGCCTTTAGGTAACTGCCTCTTTACGTACATAGTAATTAATTTCATATTTATTGAAAAAGAATTAATTGTTGAACAATACCATCAAATTTAATTAACTTAAAAAACCTCAAATACACAATTTGATTCTTAGTTCTCAGTTGGTGATTCCAAATATATGTAAATTTTGTGTCTTTAGTTTGTTCAGGAACTTGTTCCAAGAGTTTGGCATTGAAGGTATTACCTTCAAGAGTTTTCGAGTAACTTCTGTTTGAGTAACAGTTGTGGACTTGTGGTTGTGGTTGTGGTTGTTGAAATGATGGAGATTCCTTATAAATGAGTTAGTTAAGGCAAACTAAATTCTTAGATTCATGGCTAAAACATCTCGAAATTAATTTTCACCATATCAGAATGACAAAAACTTGTGTTAGGCACGCCTAAATAGTTTAGGCGGGTTTTATCCATGCCCAAATGGGTTCACCCATCCAAATAGGGTTTATTAATCCCCCAATTAGTATATATTAAATAGGTTTGAGTTTGGGTTAATGGATAAAACCCGCCTAAATGATTAGGCACGTCTAACCTGAGACCTTCTCTATCAGAATATATCTATACCATATTTGAACCTATAAATCTAAATAATTAGGGTAATCCCCATTGTGAAAAATGCTCCAAAATTTATAATCCCTCTAAAACTAGATTGTTCAAAGAGAGAGGGAAAGGAAAATAGAAGAGTTTAAGTTCTTCGTAATCTCTGTATCCTTGTTTATTGTTTTTCACTTAAAATATATTTTATCGGAGTTGTGCCTGCAAACGTAAAATGTAAATTTGAATAATTATGGATTTTTATGTTCTGTTCTTTCTATGCAATATCTATATTTTGAACCATTCTAATCCACAACATAAATTTATTTTGATGACAACAAGAAATAAAAATATACTTTAAACACAACATAAATCAAATTTATTTTGTATGCAATATTCATAGTTTTTTTATGGTTGATAATTGAAAAAAAATAAATTAAACTTAAGATATTAAGTTTTTCTAATAAATTAAAAGGAGAAAAAAATTACTTGAAAATTGTATTATGTTGGATTTATTTTTTTTATTTCCTATTATATTGAATATTTTTATTTATTCAAATAAAAAATATACAATAAAAATAATTAAATTAATACACAAAATTTAAAAATAAAATAAGCTAGAATCATAAAACATTTATTATTTTATTAATAAAGGTAAAATCGTGATTTTAAAAGTTGAGGGGCTAAATTTGGGCGAATTTTAATTGTTGAATGGCTAAATTGAACCAAATAGTTAAGCAGGGTCTAAAATGTTCCTGCCGCGATAGTCGGAGGGTCTAAATGACGCTTATCCCTAGATTTATTTAAACTGATTATGTACGCAAATAATTTTAGAAAATCTCAAATTCATAACTTCTTATTATAATCAAGGTATTTTTTGGATTGTGCACCGGGTAAGGGAAAAAAAAGGAGAACCATTGCATATGAAGTTTAATATAAATGTCCAAATATGATTTACTATTATAAGTATAAATTTTCATATGCTCAATAAAACCTGTCTTAGTAGAAAAGTCTGACTTTCTACTTGTTTAATTAATTTCACTACTTTTCAAATAGCCCAAGTTTAATTCTATAATAATAGCTAAACTATTCACACCTTTAATGAAGTCTTAAATAATGAAACTATTGTTGTATAACTCACATAGAGGCTCCCAATGAAATACACTTATTAAAGAAGTCTTTCATCATAACCTAGAAGAATTGAACAATAATAATAATAAAAAAAAAACCCTAGAAGAATTGAATCACCCGTTTTTGCCCTTTTTGTTTATATTGTGGTTGACCATTTGCTTCTCTTCTTCTTAGATTATATATATATATGGAGCGGTTTCGGTGAGAAAGGTCTTAACGTGAGAAAAATACTTGATAGTGTTCATGAGGTTGTTTGATTGTATTCAGGTCGTTGTTTGATTGCAACGTTGCTTGGTTGTGTTTTAGTTTTTGCTTGATTATTTTATTGCATGATTGTGTTTTAGTTGTTGCTTGTTTGAATATCAACCATTAAATTTTTTAGATCTAATGGACCTGATTCATTCTTTTTTCTCACAGGGGAATTTTTTTATACGATCTCTCCTCTCTCTCTATCTCTATATATATATAAGACCAAATCTGGATCACTGATTATTCAAATGAACGCGCCAGATTTTCCATTTTTAAAAAACATTCAATGCAGTAAATGAGATAAAAAAATTGCATACAAGGATAATAATGTCTTTGAACAAATAATTAAATATTCCCACGTATCTGATTACCGGATTACACGGGTTAGTTGCACGATTTACAATTTTTAATTATTAACCTACGAACCACATTAATTTATAAAATTTAATCAAATTCGCTGTATTATTAAGAGAAAAAAGTTGCATTATTAAGAGGAAAAAATTGTATTACGAGAGTTTTTTTTAAAATTTGAATTATATATGCACGATTTTCACCCCTAATTCTATGGGATTCGATTTCTAAAATAATACATTTTAAAATTAAATTATATTTGCTTCCTAATTTTATGGGATTAGTTCTTTCAAGTATTGTATTTCAAAATTAGTTTCATTTTCTTCACAATTTTCTAATTTTAAGTAATTTATTTTGTGATTTCGAATTATCTATCACATAATGTTGTATTATTTTATGTGAAATAATGCATTATATAGCTTGCAATATTTCATTATTATAAAAATATTAACAGAAAAATATAACAATATTTATACTTCGTCGAAAACTGCATTATTAATCATAAATATATGAATTATATTAACTAATTCATTGCAATATCTTAAAATATACCAAGTTTACATGGAGATAAGAAACAATGAGTTAATTGTATGAAGCAAATTTACAGGCTTAGTCAATGCATGTTTACAAGCTTAAAAACTGTAAGTTTACGGGCTAATTGTTGCAACTACATATATTTTCATTCTCCAAAACTTTACACACAACTATAAAATAAAAAAACATACTGCAAGTTTACAAGCGTGATAAATGCAAGTTTACAGGCTTAATCAATGCATGTTTACCGACTTAATTACTGCAACCACGTAAATAAGATATCTTGCTTAAATCGCAACACGTAAATATATGCAAATGTACAGGTGTAATATATGCAACATTAACTATAAATTACTGCAACTATATATAATTATAAATTGTCGAATTTAATAGACAAGCATGGAATCCTTCATAAATTGCATCCACAAAAAAATAATTTAATTTTTGTTCCAAAAGCACATTCCAAAACAACAACTCCATCCATTTGCTCAATGATCGGCACACCATCATTCGCTAAATGCAATTGAATTTTAGTATTCAGCACCTCCAAGATCGGCACAACTCCATCCATTTGCTCCAAGATCGGCACACCATCATTTGCTAAAATCATCCGTATTCATTATATGCACTATAATGTTCATTATTCCATTTTAAGAGTAGTTTTGTGAACTTTTTTTCTCTTTCTTCTTTAATTAAATTATTAATTAGAGGAGATATAATGTACTATGAGCAGGTGCAAACTTTCTGGAAAGCAACATGTCCTTCGCAGAAGAGAGAGATTCTGGATTTGACTGCATCCAGATTTTCTCTAAATGATTACAATATCAAACCTCTCACACTTCGTCTATAAATAGACGAAGTGCCCGCAAATGAGAGGTAACCGAATCAGATCAAGCCAGTCTAGAACTACCTAACAAAATTTCAAGCGAAGCAACGAAACTTGGCAAATTGAAAATGCAAGATCTAAAATTCGAGGCTTTTTCTAAGTAAACTGTGTGCCATCTATAGACACAAGACTTGTTGATTTCAAGCACAAGTTTATTCTTGGTGTTTTTATTTTACTTTCTAAGTAAGAATACAACAGCTGCAACTTATCTCTAAGTTGTGATTGTTACGGGCGTCTAGCCAAAGTTTCTGGATTTGACTGCATCCAGATTTTCTCTAAATGACTACAATTTCAAACCTCTCACACTTCGTCTATAAATAGACGAAGTGCCCGCGAATGAGAGGTAACCGAATTAGATCAAGCCAGTCTAGAACTACCTAACAAAATTTCAAGCGAAGCAACGAAACTCAGCAAATTGAAAATGCAAGATCTAAAATTCGAGGCTTTTTCTAAGTAAACCATGTGCCATCTCTAGACACAAGACTTGTTGATTTCAAACACAAGTTTATTCTTGGTGTTTTTATTTTACTTTCCAAGTAAGAACACAATAGCTGCAACTTATCTCTAAGTTGTGATTGTTACGGGCGTCTAGCCAAAGTGATCGACAGTTCTATGTAGAACCCTGAAGTTCTCAAGTCCCAGAGGAGGAGGCTACGTGGTTTGCCCACACTTCAAGTCTGCGAAGCAGAGGAAGCGATGGCCTGGGGGAGTGAGCAAGTGGACTGGTGGACGCGGACATTCATCAGCTTGCGATAGAATGTGAGAATCTTTGTATTCTGAAGCTTAGTGTGTTTCAGTCTTAAGGTTTTAGGAGAGGACGTAGGGCTCTTGTGTTCGGATCTTTAAATCCTTTTGTATTTACAACTTTATTTGCATTCTCGTAAGATTATAAAGCTCAACACTATATACGTGTTGAAGGATAACTCGAACCGAATAAAACCTAAACTCGCTAATAATTAATTTTTAGAAACACAAAATGGTGAGTAACTACCAGTTTGTGAGTGTAAATTCTCATTTATTTATTTTCATTGTACATATCAAAACTCTAATCTTAGAATCAACAATTTTATTTCTCATTTTTGAAATTCCCCAGCCAAACGCGCCCTAAAAATTTTAAAATAATTTAACTCTTAAATATGTAACGAAATTATCTCTCCACTTTTATAATATTGTGTTCTTCATCTTTCCCGTAGACCGTAGTTTTCGCATAGGCTGCTAAGTTATTCTCAAGAGAAATTAATTCAAGTCAATGATTTTGTAAAGACGTGTGCAATGATGGGGTGGTTGCAAATTGATCTTTCGTTATTCTATATTCTTATATTTTAAATTGTAATGATATAATTTCAATCACTGAAAATAATATTTTGATCAATATGAGTTTTTAACTTTATTTATTATTTTTATATTTACTCTAAATCAAAAGATACAATGGCATTATTTTCCCATAAAAATGTAATATTTTATCAATGATAATTCTAAACGCAGTCACATTTCTATAAAATAAAACCTCATAAAAAATTTAAATTATAATATAATTATACCTTGTAGCCACCTTTAAAATTTAATTAAAAAAATCAAAACTGTTGGAAGGTAGATGGTTATGGAGTCGGTTTTGGGTTATTTTTTGGACCCGTGAATAAATAGGGTAATATTCTCTTTCCCCAACCCTAATTTCATTTGATATATCTGTGCCACATCTCTAAAATCTGTGCGAATCCCTCTCTCTCATTCTTTCTTCTCCCTTCGTGCAATCTGAGGGTTTTCTTGTGAGATTACCAATGGTCTTCTTGAGTGATACCTTTAATCTCTCTACACATCTAAGTGTTGTGAGGGTTTCCCTAGAGTCTACAACCCATCCATTCCTCTTGTGGTCGACGGTACGGAGAGGTAGGTTCAGGTGACTCCTGAGCCGACACTGTCCCTTCCATTCGCTTGATCATGGAGGCGGCGCACCACCACACACAGTTGTTCTACCACCATGAGAAGAAGGCATCTATTTGAAGAAGTTCGACCATACAGTGAAGAAGAATGTGAGCTGTTCATTTCGGTGGAAAGGGCTCTCGATCTGAGAGTTCCTCGGAGCCCAACGGTAATTAGGGCTAGTGTAACGGAGGGGTGGTGTCAAATTGTAACAGAGTGGCATCAGGAGCCGGATTCACCCCCACCTCCGCACCGCTCGCTGTTGAAGGGCTCACGTCGTCTGCGCCCCAGGGCGTGTACGGTATGTCGGCAATGCCCTCACCTTGGGCACTCAGGTATAAAAAATCTAACCACTTTGCACTTTACGTTTTCAGTAGAAACCTAGGATTGGAATTTCTCTGTTTCTTACTTGCCTCTGTGAACCCCATTCCCTGAGTTTTCTGGTCCACAACCCCAATCCCTATTATTTCACCCTATCGGGGTGTATGTGACTTACTTCTAGTGCTTCCGCCGAGCTCTTTGATATAATGTATACTTTCTGCCCCTTTAGCCTTGTCTCTGTGGTCTATGTCTGTGTTCTACTTGACTACGCTTTTGGCCTTGTAAGTTGGTGGGGGTAGTCCATTTCACTCTTTTCATGATAGGTTAAGTCTAATTTTTTGGGTTGTGTCTTTATTTGTTTTTCTTTCTGCTCTGTGAGTTGTTTGCTGTAATATTCGTGTCTTAGTCACTACCTTAGTGGCTACTGTCTTGTTTTAATTGTTGTGGATAGTTGGCTGTGTAAAATTTTATGTCAGCTCCCTGCGAATTTTGTGATCCAACTATGTTGTATCTTGCTTGTGTGTGCTAACTGAATCCATTTGCTTAATCCCTGTTTGTTTTCTTGCGTGGAAAATTGGTTTTAAAGTGGCTTATGGAGTTAATGCCTATAGAATGACCCCATTTAACGGGAGAACTGGTTTTTCTATTTGGAAACAAAAAATAAATTGCGTTTTAATTCAACAAAAAGTCTATAGGGCTGTTACTGGAGAATATCTTTATATTGATACCCCTGAAAAAGCGTACTGAAATGAATGAGCTTGCATGTTCCACTATTTTTCTTAATCTGTCTGATACTGTGATTAGAAAAGTAGGAATATTGGAATCTGCCAAAGAACTGTGGGAAAAACTAAAAGATTTGTATGCTGAAACCTCCCTAACCAATAGGTTGTTCTTACTTGAAACATTTTTTAGATTCAAGTTAGACTTCAATAAGGATATAGAAGGAAATCTAGATGTCTTCACTAAACTAATTCAAGACATCAAATTAACCAGAGACAAACATATAGAAGAGTATGCCCCTATTGTCCTCTTAAATGCTATACCCGAACCCTATAATGATGTTAAAGCTGCCTTTAAGTATGGTAGGGATACCATTACCTAGATACTGTCATAGGAGGGTTGAAGAGTAAAGAGTTAGAAATCAAACAAGGTAAGAGTAAAAACATGAGCAACAATGAAATCATTCATGTTAGGGGTAGGTCAAAGAATAGGTTCAGTAACAATGATGCTAAAGGGGAGAAGAAACCTCAGTGGGTTAAGAGGGAAAGGTCTAACTCCAGGTCTAAGGGCAGGAAATGCTATAATTGTGGAGTTTATGGTCATAAAGCCAAACAATGTACCAAACCTAAGAGAGATAGGGCTGATAACAATTATAATTCTGTAAATACCTCCACCAGTGACAATCTAGGTGATGTTTATATGATTGTTGTCCCTGATTTCTCTGATCCTTTGTTATTTACTAATGTGTGCATGAATAAATTTGTTGATAATGAGTGGCTAATTGATTCAGGTTGCACCTTTCACATCTCACCCCACATACATCTTTTTTCAAATTTTAAGGAAATAGAAAATGGTTTTATATATCTTGCAAATGAGAAAAAATGCAAAGTAATTGGAATAGGAGACATAAAGCTAAAAACTGACACAAGTTGCATGTTCACTTTAAAAAAATGTCAGATTTGTTCCTGATCTGTGTTATAACTTGTTTACCTGTGTTGTCTTAGAAGATGAAGGGTTAGAGGGGAGGTGGGGAAAGGGCATTATGAAGATTTCACAAGGGTCTTTGGTTATTCTAAAGGCTGTTAGGAAGAATAATCTCTACGTGTGTTACTGTGAACTCGTGCACATCTCAAATATGGTTAACAGTGCTCTAAATGAAAAGATTTGTTTATGGCATGATAGATTAGGGCATGGAAATTCTGAAAAAAGAGGGGCTATTCGGAAAAGATATAGTCTCTAGCATGCCTTTCAGTGAATTTTGTGTTCTAGGAAAGCAAAATATAGTTAAATTTCCTACCTCTTTTACCCCAAATGTGCCTAAGAGCTCCTCTATTCTTGAATATTTGCATGTTGATGTTTGAAGCCCTTCTAGTGAGCCCACACATGGTGGTAAACATTATTTTTTATCTGTCATTGATGATTTTTCTAGGAAAGTTTATATTTTCTTGATGGAAAATAAATCTGAAGTTTTTATAAACTTTAAAAATTGGAAAACCATGATTGAAAACCAAACTGGTCATAAAATTAAAGCTCTTAGGACTGATAATGGTGGAATTTTGTAATAATGCTTTAGACAATCTATGTGCTTGTTATGGTATTAAAAGGAATAAAACGGTACCATATAATCCCCAACAAAATGGTGTAGCTGAGAGGATGAATAAGACTTTGCTGGAAAAGGTTAGATGTATGTTAGCAAAGAGTGGTCTTAGCAAAACTTTCTAGGGAGATGCATTTATGACTGCAACCTATTTGATAAATAGATCTCCTTCTATCCCTCTAAAAGGTAGATGCCCCGAATATGTGTTCCTAGGTAAAACAATTGATTTGTCCAATCTACGTGTGTTTGGGTGTTCAGCCTATGTGCATCAAAGAGTTGATAAGCTTGATAATAGGGCCAAGAAATGTGTTTTCCTAGGATATCCAGAAGGAGTAAAAGGTATGCGGTTTGGGATATGTCTGATTTTGGGTTTAAAGTTATAATAAGTAGAGATGTTACTTTCAATGAATGTGAATTTCCTTCTTATGTGCCATCTACACCTGTTCTTGTTGATACTCAAAGTGAGGTGGAGTTTCCACCTAGTAAAACTGACCCTATAACTGAATCTAGAACTGAAATTGCTCAAGAACATGGTAATGATAATGACATTCAAGGGGAAGAAATAAATGGGAATGAGATTGAATCCATATCAATGTGATAATCAGCAACAAGGTGAAGCTGAATCTATGGATTATTCTGTGGATTTAAATGCTTATCAACTTGCTAGAGATAGAGTAAGGAGACCTATTTCTATGAATAAGAAGTATGATAACTTTGAACTTTCTTCGCATGACTTTAATGTGTTTGAAAAGTTGGATGGTAATGAACCTAAGTCTTATTTAGAAGCTGTTAAGTCTAGGGATTCTAAAATGTGGATAGATGCAATGAAAGATGAATTAAAAGTCCACATGATAACAAAACTTGAATTCTTGTTGAAAGAGACCCTGCTGTCTCTGTTGTTGATTGTAAGTGGCTGTATAAGATAAAGAATGCTGGTAAAACTATTGGGTACAAAGCTAGGTTAGTGGCCATAGATTTCACCCAAAAAGGAGCATATTATAATGAAATATCTGCTCCTGTCGTGAAATTTACCACAGTGCATATTATGTTTGCTTTAGTTGCTCAATTTGATTGGGAAATGAAACAAATGGATGTCATTACTGCTTTTCTATATGGTGATCTAGATGTTAAGATATATATGAAACAACCTAATGGATTTGTTGATACTAAGTGTCCTAATCATGTTTGTTTACTTAAGAAATCCCTGTATGGCTTAAAACAGTCCCCTAGATAATGGGATATAAGGTTTGATAGTGTCATGAGGTCTTTAAAGTTTAATAGGAGTGTGTATGACCACTGCCTTTATAATAAGATGACTAATAATGTACTGTATTCCTTTTGCTCTATGTCTATGACATGTTAATTGTGAGCCCATGTATGAAATCTGTTAAGTTTGTCCAAGATAGTCATAGTGACCAATTTAAAATGAAAGACTTGGGCAATGCTAGAAAAATATTATGGATGGACATAGAAAGGGATAGAAACGAATCAGTACTTGTTCTGAAACAAAGTTCCTACATTAACAAGATATTAATAAAGTTTTCTATGTCTGAATCTAAAGGTGTTAATGTTCCTTTGGCGTCTCACTTTGAGCTAAGTAAAGATCAATCCCCTAAGACTGATTCTGAAATGTCTGAAATGAAAAATGTCCCTTATGCTAATGTTATAGGATCTGTTGTGTACTTAATGGTCAGCTCTAGGCCTGACAATGCATACAGTGTGAGCTATTTAAGTAGGTATATGGAAAATCCAGGTAAACCCCATTGGAAGCTTTAAAATGGTTGCTGCGATTCCTGAAATCAACTATGCATGTTTGTCTGAAATTTTCTAAATGTGCTAATGGTGTTAGACTGATTGGTTATGTTGATTCCAACTATGCAAATGATAGAGACAATAGGAAATCAACAACTTCTAATGTGTTTACCTTATGTGGCTCTTGTATTAGTTGGAAGTCTCAGTTACAACCCATTGTTGCCTTATCTACCACTGAATCTGAATATGTTTCTATTACTAATGCTATAAAAGAGGCTATATGGCTGAAAGGTCTTTTATCTGAAATAGGGTATTTAGATACTAATCCTGTCGTGTTCTCTGATAGTCAATCAACAATTTAATTATGTAAAAATTATGTATTTCATGATAGGACAAAACATATTTATGTCAGATTCCATTTTATACGTGATGTGGTTGAGAAACAGATAGTTTCTTTAGAAAAGATAGCAACCCAATTTAACCCAGCTAATATGGGAACCAAGAGTTAACCTGTTGAAAAATTTGTTTCATGCCAAAATATGTTGAACTTTGATAATGGTTAAAATCTTTGTGCTTTATCACAGTCCTTTAATTATTTTGTACTTATGAACTCAGTGTTCATTCTTTTTGACCTAAACTGTGTGTTTTGCTTTTCTTTCTTGTAGGTACTATCCTATTATGGTGGTGTGCTTACTCCTTGATCTGAAAGTCCTCGTACATGAATTACACAAGGCAAAAGGCGATGATGACCACCAAAAATATAAAACCAATGCCCCGCTAACCATCGTGCCTAAGGTGGAGGATGTTTGAAGGTAGGCTTGAGGGTTCAATATCCAACCAACCTTAGTTGTTAACCCGGTTTGATAGACAGTTACAAAGTCTATTTTGGGTTAGTTTTTTGACCCGTGAATAAGTAGGGTAATATTCTCTTTCCCCAACCCTAATTTCATTAGATTTACCTGCGCCGCATCTCTAAAATCTGTGCGATTCCTTCTCTCACATTCTCTCTTCTCCCTTCGTGCAATCTGAGAGTTTTCTTGTGAGATGACCAGTGGTCTTCTTGAGTGATACCTTTAATCTCTATACACATAAGAGTGCTATGACGGTTTCCCTAGAGTCTGCAACCCATCCATTCCTCCTGTGGTCGATGGTACGACAAGGAAGTTTCAGGTGAGTCCTGAGCCGACATTGTCCCTTCCATTCGCTCGATCTTGGAGGCGGCGCACCACCACATGCAGTTGTTCTACCGTCGTGAGAAGAAGACATCTGTATGAAGAAGTTCGACCATCCGGTGAAGAAGACTGCGCGCTGTTTATTCTAGTGGAAAGGGCTCTCGATCTGAGAGTTCCTCGGAGCCCGACGCTAATTAGGGCTGGTGTAACGAAGGGGTGGTGTGAAATTGTAAAAAAAAACTCAAATTTTGTAGCCCACGCCAATATATGGAATGTTTCTATTCTTCATTTCATCTTAGTCATTCTTCATTTATTCAATTGTTGTTCATTATAAAATAAATTTTATGTAAATTTAGATGTTACACGTAACATGCATTTTTATCTTAGCAGTTCATCATTTTATCTTAGTTATTCTTCATTTTATCTCAATTTTTGTTCATTATAAAATAAATTCAATGTAATTGTACATCGTTTTTTTGTACAATAAATGAAAATCTGCAACCTATATTTTATCTACACCTTACTCCCTTAAATGACAAAATCTCTGCATTTTTTTTCAATACCATAATCCAATTCTCTAAAATTTCTTCTTTTTTTTTTTGAAAACAAAAATCTCCCTTTGTGAGGTTTCATCATTTGATAGCGTGTTTTGCAACACGCTAAAACTGCAAGTGTACAGATCACTGCAGAGGCAAGTAATAAATTATCGATCTCGAGGATTGTAGGCTCGAAATATAATCAAACACTAAAACGCAAATATCTTACTACTATCTAGACACATCGGTAAAAGAGTTTGATTTATTTATACTAGGTAATAATTGAAAATCAATTAATTAAAAAGACAATCAAAAGATTGAGTGTTGAAAATATGGAGAAAACAGGATTCCAGGGTAATCCACTTTGAAGAACAATTAAACAATCATTTATATAATCCGATTCCAATTTAATTTCCAAAAACGTGAGTTAATCTCATAAATGTTATCAGGCGACCCTCTCGGACTCTAAACCATAACATGGATATAAAAGACCTAGTGACTCCTCTCGGATGCGCAAAAGGACTTTTACTCTTGATATAAACCTTAGATTTAAAAAACCCTTCAATAGTTCAAATTCCTCTCGGATAATTAATCTATCAAATTTAATTATTCTGCGTCTTAATCGATAACCTAGATCTCTCGGTTCAAAAATTACCAATTCAAATTACAATCAATGACCAATATCTCATAATTAAAGAAAAGCTGAGATATAATTAAAACATTGATGGAAAGGGAAAATCAAATCATATAAACGACAAAATGATTATTCAACGAGTTTCAAAACCCTAGAATCCACAAAGGACTTAGCCAATCATACTAAGTTCCATAAAAACAGAGAAGGAAAGAGTCAAAGATAAAGAAAACATTGAAAACCAAAACCAGTAGTCTTCGATTCCCAATCTTCAATCTTCCCTCTTCAAATCTGCTCCGTTCTGGCTTTCTCCAGAGGTTTTTCTCTCCAAAATATGGTGAAGGTCAAAAATAATGAGGAAGGGTTGAATTTATGACTTGGGAGGCTCTATTTATACTTATCTTCTTCAAATCTGAAAAGATATGGGATTTGAGCCAGAAATTCGTCAAAATAACCCGATCGGCGACCCATAAAACCCGATCGGCGATTGCGATTCTTGTGCATGGGTGGCCGTTCGTGTGCCGAAGGAAAAATGGTGAAAATTACGAAAACGGCGACCCAAAAGCATAAACGGCGATCGCTGATTTTGTAATCTGGGTAGCCATTCTTGTCATGAACGTGCGCAGTCTCACGATTTTGGCCATAACTTTTGTTCCCGAACTCCGATTGACCCGATTCCAGTTGCATTGGAAAGCTAACTCAAAGATCTATCTATTACCATGCTCCATTAGCTCTAATTATATGTGTGGAAGAATTAGTGACTGATTCTTTGAACATCAACTGCTTTCAAAATGAGTTTCCATTGAATTTTGGCCTAAAACGTATTTGGGTTCGGTCTTTTCTCACTTCTTCCTCTTCCTGATGCAAACGAACATCAAATGGCTCCATGGTACTCTGTCATATCCTGTAAACGGCTTAATTGTACGTGAAACCTGCATAAACAACCCAAAACCAAACCAAACGTAATATTTTCTAAAAGAATATGAATACGGCACATAAATATCACTTAATGATCTAATCCAAGGCAAATAATTAGCAGATTCACATCAGTAAAATGCACAAAATGAGTATTTATCAACCCCCCAAACTTAAACTATCGTTCGTTCTCGAACAATGAGGAAAACAAATGAAAGAAAAGGATAAACACGAGGGGTGCAATTATTGATCAAAAATCGTTTCAGACACAAAGGGGATTGTGATTCCCGCACCAACAACCGCAACAATTTCCAATTAAATGCAACAAATTACAGTTTCAATCTCGACCTCTAGAAATCTGCTTCTCACAGGATAGTGTATCACTCAAATTTCGCTCAAATTGTAAGAAAGGCTAGGGTATACTCTCAAATTGTCAACTGTACAACTTTCCTACCATAGGCTTGCTCATTGTCTAAACTCTCTACTGACTTTGGGAATGCTAGAACAAAGATCACAAAGGTCTTTATTTTATGTTCTAATGTAGGCACATTGGTGAAGGTATGGAATATTTGGCTACGTGACTAAACATATTCATCCTTATAACTTCATTCACACAAACTATCTCCTCATCACATACCACACTCGTTTATTGACTAACTAACTTGTATACTAATAACTCTCCCTTTTTTTTTCTCTTTAGGGCCCAGCCTTCTTTTGATCACCAAATGAAAATTTCTTATCCTCTTACAAATATTCTCTCATAGACAAGACAAATATTACCCATCATTTTTTTTCACCTCAACTTATAAACAAGAAGGAATCCAAGCTTTCACTCATAGACAAGAACAGAAAGACACGGACTCAAAGGCTAATCATGAACAATATAAATCAATCTACCCTTTATTTTACCCAAATCTTATAGACAAGATACTATTCACCTGTGTATAGCACTTCCTCATAGACAAGACATAACTACAATGCTTTTCTTAACTCATAGACAAGAAAGAAAAGTAACAGGCTCAAAGGGGCTTTACTAAGGATAAAATTGTATAAGGGACATTGTTCGGGATAATTTGGCTAACAAATATGGCCTAAAAGTGTCCATCACAAGGCTTTGGACTATGTACCACAATAAACTACTGCATTTTCACCACCTAACATCAACAGATACCCATATAACTCCATCCACACCTCCTATCATCCGGTTCAGAATAAAAAGGTTTATAGGCTCAACGGGTTTAGCAAATGATTATGTAGTGGGTTAGTGTTTGGGTTTTAATGAGGCTTATGAAACGATGACCTAAGATCATTTCTAAGTTCATGACATTCCTCTTGCAGTTTTGAGACAGAAACCAGAGCAAGTTCTAGAGATAAAGTGCACAGTGACATACTCTCAATCAAATGAACACATGCTCAAATTCTCATAGGCTAAGCATATCCTAGAGGCCAAAATCAATTCCGTAAAAGTATGCACCTCATCAAGTCATATGCAAGTCATTAATACAGGTTTCACGAGAAAGAAACAGTTGTCATCATTAACTTTGATCAATAATGCAAATAAAACACATATAAAACCATTCACTTCCCAATACAATAAAATGATAGAGTTTCCAAGTACAAAACAACCAGACACTTAAACTAAGATAGAAAAATAAACTAAGATAGAAACAAATACACTGGTTCACTGATTCACATTAATACATCAAGTGCAGTCTCGAATCAGATAAAAAGATAAAAAGGTAGAAACACACAAAGCCCGATCACATCCCCTCCCCCAAACTTATTCGATACAAAGGATAGAATAAGTTTGTGGGGAAAAAGATCACGGACATGTGTGTGAGACCTCGCTAAGCTCTCACTGCGGTCAAAGCCAGTACTGCGGTGTCTGCTCCTCGGTCGCCGTTTTTGCAATTTTCAGTAAATCCCCGCATTTCCAACTCTTTTCCTGCACTCAACAAACTTAAACAAAATACGTGAACTCTAGACATAATAAAGAACATAAGACTCCAAAATTAAACAACTGAAAGCAGTAAAAATTGGGTTACCTCCCAACTAGCGCTTTATTTAACGTCTATAGCTAGACTCAAAAGTAAAAAAAAAACAATTATATAGGATAAAAGTGCGTAAAATAAAGTCTAGATTAGTGGAACAATATCAAAATTAGTGTCAATTATAAATCTATGCAATCCCCGGCAACGGCGCCAAAAACTTGATAGCATGTTTTGCAACACGCTAAAACTGCAAGTGTACAGATCACTGCAGAGGCAAGTAATAAATTATCGATCTTAAGGATTGCAGGCTCGAAATATAATCAAGCACTAAAACGCAAATATCTTACTACTATCTAGACACATCGGTACAAGAGTTTGATTTATTTATACTAGGTAATAATTGAAAAGCAATTAATTAAAAAGACAATCAAAAGATTGAGTGTTGAAAATATGGAGAAAACAGGATTCCAGGGTAATCCACTTTGAAGAACAATCAAACAATCATTTATATAATCCGATTCCAATTTAATTTAAAAAAACGTGAGTTAATCTCATAAATGTTATCAGGCGACCCTCTCGGACTCTAAACCATAACATGGATATAAAAGACCTAGTGACTCCTCTCGGATGCGCAAAAGGACTTATACTTTTGATATAAACCTTAGATTTAAAAAACCCTTCAATAGTTCAGATTCCTCTCGGATAATTAATCTATCAAATTTAATTATTCTGCGTCTTAATCGATAACCTAGAACTCTCGGTTCGAAAATTACCAATTCAAATTACAACCAATGGCCAATATCTCATAATTAAAGAAAAGCTCAGATATAATTAAAACATTGATGGAAAGGGAAAATCAAATCATATAAACGACAGAATGATTATTCAACAAGTTTCAAAACCCTAGAATCCACAAAGGACTTAGCAAATCATACTAAGTTCCATAAAAGCAGAGAAGGAAAGAGTCAAAGATAAAGAAAACATGGAAAACCAAAACCAGTAGTCTTCGATTCCCAATCTTCAATCTTCCCACTTCAAATCTGCTCCGTTCTGGCTTTCTCCAGAGGTTTTTCTCTCCAAAATATGGTGAAGGTCTAAAATAATGAGGAAGGGTTGAATTTATGACTTGGGAGGCTCTATTTATACTTATCTTCTTCAAATCTGAAAAGATATGGGATTTGAGCCAGAAATTTGTCAAAATAACCCGATCGGCGACCCATTAAACACGATCGGCGATCGGGATTCATGTGCACGGGTCGCCGTTCGTGAGCCGAAGGAAAAATGGTGAAAATTACGAAAACGGCGAACCAAAAGCATAAACGGCGATCGCTGATTTTGTAATCTGGGTCGCCGTTCTTGTCGCGAACGTGCGCAGTCTCACGGTTTTGGCCATAACTTTTGCTCCCAAACTCCGATTGACCCGATTCCAGTTGCATTGGAAAGCTAACTCAAAGATCTATCTACTGCCATGCTCCATTAGCTCGAATTATATGTGTGGAAGAATTAGTGACGGCTTCTTTGAACATCAACTGCTTTCGAAATGAGTTTCCATTGAATTTTGGCCTAAAACGTATTTGGGTTCGGTATTTTCTCACTTCTTCCTCTGCCTGATGCAAACGAACATCGAATGGCTCCATGGTACTCTGTCATATCCTGTAAACGGCTCAATTGTGCGTGAAACCTGCGTAAACAACCCAAAATAAATATTTTCTAAAAGAATATGAATATGGCACATAAATATCACTTAATGATCTAATCCAAGGCAAATAATTAGCAGATTCACATCAGTAAAATGCACAAAATGAGTGTTTATCATCATTTCCGCACATTCTAGTACAAATGAACCTGAGAACAGATAAAAGGAACATCGCATCACCAAACATAAAATTCAATAAAAATGTAATGAAAAAGTAGATGAAATAATAAAGGTTATTTAAAATGAAGCTAACAAACAAAATAATGAACATAATACCAGAACAAATGAATAACACAATACTAAAAATGAAAGACTTCCAAAACTGTTTAAAATCAAAATTCTCTAAATAATATATAAGAAACAGTCTCGTGAAATCATAATCATCCAAAAACTTCAAACAACTGAAACACATATGATATTTAAACCACAAAACATTCACAACCAAAACAAATATATTCTGCATGAGTTAACAATCAAATTCTCAGTTACGAATCGAAATAACTTCTTGCTAAATATTAATAGAAAAATATATGAACTTAGAAAGCACAAAACTTCACATCTACTTTGAGAACAAATCAAAACCAGAATCCAATCGCCAAAATCAAATATATGAATTAATGAAGATAAAACGAACAAGAAGATGAATCGATATTGAAAAATCTCAAAACTTATTCAACAAGGAGTCAAAATCTCATCGCAAATTGTAAAGAAAAAAAAAGGGATTATAGATCCAATCGATCGCACGAAAGAATGTAACCAAAATCTGATCGCTGAAGGTGATATGGTTTTTAAAATACGTTAAATGATGATGATACCTTTAAATATGTAACAATGAAGTATATAAAGGATAAAATGAAGATGGAAATTATTAGAACATGACCGCTGATCTAGTGAAATCAATGGCTGGGATTTACTCTCATTTCTAACATTGACAATTATTCTATATGATCTAACCTCTCTCTCTCTCTATATATATATATATAAATATATAAATATATATATTATCAATGGATCTTGATATTATAAAATTGGACGTCAATAGATTGGTGGGATATGAGGGAGTAATAAAACTCGTACTTGAAAAAACACAATATAATTAGAGAAAAAATCTGAAATGCCCCTTTTTGCAATATAACATCCACAAAATACCCCCTTTTATGAAAAACTTCAAAAAATACCCCATCGTACATTTTTATGACAGTTTGAATGAATTCCTTTGAATTTTTGATGAAAAAGTTGATAAATTCAAACCATAAAAATTTTGAAACCATAAAACTTTTGTCTTATCCTATCCCTACTCAAAATTTTTTGAAAAAATAGAGAGAATAACTTTTTTACTCGATGCCGACGGGAAAAAGCCAAAAAATAAAATTGAAGTAGGCACCGTCAGCGGTGCCGACCGAGGCAGCGGTGCCGACCGTGTCAGGCATGGTGCCGACTAGATCTTTTTTTTCTCAAATTTTTAGGTTTTGACTTACATTATTGAAGCAAGACCCTTTCATTTTCATTGCTCGTGTTTTGCTCTTCTTCCCCATTCTTCCCGTCGGCAACCTCCATTTCTCTAAGTCGGCATCGAATTTTTAAGAAATGGCCGAGGTAAGTTGGTTTATCTCCATTTATAGCTTTATTTTGATTGTATCTTTCTCATATTCGTATTATTTATCTCAAATTTTGTTGAAATTTGGCCATGAAATTCAAGATTTATGGCATGAAATTCGTTTGTCTCTCCATTTGTATGTTGCTTTGGAAGTGAACATGAGTGTGATTCTTGCTATTTATGCTAGAAAAATTGTATCTCTCTCCATTTGTATGTTGCTTTGGAAGTTAACATTGAGGTTATGTTATTTTTGGAATTGAACATTAGGTTGATTTTTGTTTATTTTGTAATGTATTTGTGCTGGTTGAATTTATTAGACCCGCTTTACGTAATGTAACTTGTAAGATTAATTTATGCACTAAGGTTACGACAATGGAGACAATTAGTGACACGTTCTATTCAATAGGGGGTGATAATTTGGTGACTAGTTTTATGAATGGGCCATTTGGAAATTTGTTAATTTGGAAAAAAAATGGACCTAGTGCCTCGCAGCCATTACTGCAACTGTTAAGTTACCGAATTTTAAGTGACAACCCAAAAGCTTTATGGTTTCGTATTGGTGGGCAGACTATTTCTTTAGGGGTTGGTGAGTTTGCACTAGTGACCGGTTTGACATTTGGACCCACTCATTTTGATCCATGTGTTGATCATGATCCTTCTGATTCGTCGGTGTATAGGTTGTTCTGTGGTGGTCAATCTATCACAACTTAGGACTTATTAAAGAAATTTAAGGCTGGTTTAGTTCACTAGAATAATCATGAACTGTATTTGAGAGTGGCCAATATATTAGCCATGTGGAGCTTTGTGTTAGGGTTTTCTGAAAAACGTAAGATCGAGAGTTGGGTCTTCGTTTTGGTAGATAATTGGACTAGTTGGAACCAATTTCCGTGGGGGGCATATGCGTATAAGTCCTTAGCATACTATTTAGAGCAAGCTCACACGAGGATAGAAGCAAAAGGGACTCTTCATTTGGGCGGTACTATTTGGATTTTGCAGGTATAATTTTTATTTTTTACTGTATTTATTAAATATCTAAGGTTATGAGTTATAATTCAACTATGAACATAATCGTACAAGTTGACTCCATTGTAACTGCGAAAATTTAAAAACAGTTACTTGTTGCATTATTTAAGTAATGAAAATGATAGTAGAAAATCATACCGAATCGCAACCATTGCATGTGAGCATGGCATCAGGTCCAATTGAAACTCACGACATTCACAAGTACATGCCGTCAAATCAACCTTCCAAGTTCTTTCTCCATCAGTAACCTTAAATTCATTTTCGGAGATTGACACAACCTGATGTGTATGAGCTATATCAGACAGCGGAGATGCCTTTTGCACCGCCTCTTCTGTTAACTCATCAACTCTTGCATTCGTCTTTGCTCGCCTCTGATCAAAC
>JAPKLW010003721.1:0-36881 GCA_026898455.1 Plectranthus barbatus
GATATATTTTTTTTACTCTATTGATAAATAATTTAAATATTTTACAATATTGATAGAGGATTTTATGTGCTAAATGACATTCTTATTGATTGGGTTAAAAATGAATTTTTATTTTTATTCATTTTAAAATTAATTTCAAGAAGTATTTCTAATTTATTTAGAATTACTTAATTCAATTATTTTAATTGTGAACACTCTAAATTATAGAAAGAATAAAAATAACTAGTAAAGAATCATGAACTAAAAATTGAAGTGGGCCTGAGATTGGCCAAATCTGAGCTTGGGTTGGTCTCGGCCTGGTCCTCATCCTGGGCCGAGCTCATCCTGTATTCTGTGGGCTTAGGCCTGGGATCATAAAAAGCACAAATTGAGCCCATCATGAATACACTTAATTCCCACCAAATCTATTTAATGGGCCGTATCGGGCTGGGTCAGAAAAATTTCATTATCTCCCTTTCGGTCAGGCTAGGCTTTGACTCATTAGGTCTGACACTGCTTTAATTGGAAGAGGCCTGAATCTAACCTAATACTTATAATAGGATTTTATTTAGACTGGCCTTTTAAGCTATATAGACCTGATTCTTAACTTATTAAAAGTCTATTTGAGACTATTTTATATTTATAATTATTTTTAATTTCTTAAATTATAAATATATTACATCATTTCAATAGCAAATATGCATAGTATTTTATATAAATCTATTATTTGGTAACAATTAAATTATTCAATATATTTTTCTATTTCTAAATTATAATTTATTATAAATATTTAATATACTAAATTAATTATATAATATATAATTATTTAAATATGCCGGTCAATTAGTCTTCGAATGCCTATTTTGAAACCCGGGCTTAAACCTGCATAATCAAAGAGACTTGACAAATAGTCCAAACTTCACTAATTTACAAATAAGTCCGGCCTAGCCTACCATAGGCTAGGTCAAAGGCCCCTGTCGGGCAGCCCGACCTATTTCCACCCCTACTTTCGAAACTAAAGATGCACAAAATATAATCATCACTCACCACATGACATGTTTCATAACTATGGCTTCTTCAACAGCTTCTCCTTCATCCTCTCCACCGCTCTATGCAGAGTTTCTTCATCTTTGCAGAATGTGAACCTCGCAAGATTCTTACCCTCCTCCGGATTCAGATAGAACACGCTCGTCGGGATCGCGACGACGCCGACCTCCTTGATCAGATACTCGCAGAAGGCTATGTCATTTTCCAGACCAAAAGAGGTGTGATCCACCACCACAAAGTAGGTTCCACTAGATGGATAGACTGTAAACCCCACGGACTTCAGCCCCTCCACGAGAATGGCCTTCTTAGCCAAATAGTCCCTTCTCAGCTCTTCGTAATACGAGTCCGGAGCTCTGAGGGCAGCTGCAGCTGCGTACTGCATCGGTGTAGATGTTGCGAAGGTGAGGAAAGAATGTGCCTGCCTTAGACCCCATGTCAAGTGTGGGGGAGCTATGGCCCAACCGATCTTCCATCCGGTTAATGAGAAGGTCTTCCCCAACGAGTTCAGGGTCACTGTCCGCTCGTACATGCCCGGGAGTGAAGCAATGGAGATGTGATCCATTTCGAAAGCTAGCTTGTCGTACACTTCATCGGAGAAAACAAGAACATCATGCTCCATGGAGAGGGACGCGATGGCACCGAGTTCCTCCCGGGTGAACATTTTGCCCGTGGGGTTATGTGGAGTGTTCAACAGGATTGCGCTCGTGGTTTTTGAGACGAGGGATCTCAGCTCGTCGATGGGGAGGGAGAAGCTTGGGGGCCTCAAGGTGACGGACTTGATCTCAGCGCCGGCCATGGAGAGAGTAGCTTCGTAGGAATCATAGAATGGAGCAAAGACAATGACTTCATCACCAGGGTTTATTAGGCCTAGCATTGTAGCAGCAATTGCTTCAGTGCATCCGGAGGTGACAGTGACCTCCTTTTCGGGATCCACCACGAGTCCAGTGTCTTTCTTGAAACGCTCGGCCACAGCAGAGTTCAGATCAGGAACGCCAATCCCACGAGCGTATTGATTCTTGCCGTCCCTAATGGCCTGAATAGCTGCTTCTTTGACAAACTCCGGGCCATCGAAATTGGGAAAACCCTGTCCTAGGTTAATAGCACCATGCTTGATAGCAAGGCTACTCATCTGTGTGAAGATTGTTGTTTTGAACTTCTCCAACCGCTTCGATACCTGGAAAGGAAACTCATTGTAAGAACAGAATCTGGATTCTGGGCTGGTGAAAGAGAATAAAACATTGATAAAAGATGACAGCAAATTCTGTTCAAGGTAGTCAGCATACAAAAAGAAGACTCAACAAACTATACTCCCTCGAATTCGAGCAATAAAGTTGAAGTGAACAGTCTCACTTCACCAGAATCCTATCTACTATAAGAGTCCATTCTTTCTGGCCAGCCTTAAAAACTGATCCACGGCTTCATTCTAATCCACACGAGCTATCCTAAGTAAATTCGCAAAGAAACTTGAAGTAAACAACAACAAAAATGCTTCCCTTTGTAGGAGATCACTTGGCAGAGATACTACAGGAAGAAATCCATACTTTATAGCTTGATTTTGGAAAAAGAAAAACACTAAATCTCAGTCAAATTGATCATTGCAGCTAGTGAGTTGTATTGTGAGTGTATTAATATTGATCAGTAGCAACATTCACAACTGGCAATTTATATATGCATGATCCATATAAGAGGCAGTTAAGTTAGAAGAGAGAGATATAGTCAGAGCAAATATATCTACTCTGATACATACACATATTTGTAAAGAAACATGAAGCCTTAACCACTCCAACAGATGACAGATTGAAGAGTGTATCTTGGTTATTGATAAGCAAAACAGCATAGTGTTTAACTACATCAGATTTAGAGTCTAAAATGAAGATTAAGCAGTCCAATAAATGCATAAATACAATACAAATACCAGCAATATTATCATACAGTAAATACTCCTACCATCAAGAAAGTCATTTCAAAAAACCAATAAAAACTTCAAACTCACAGTTTACTAAGCCACACCCAATTATTCAACAACTGAAAATCAAAGCCCAGCTCGATTCTAACTTTATAAAAAGAATAATCGAAGATTTAAACTTCATCAAAATAAAGGGCATACCCCAAATCAATCAAAAAAGATGCCCATAAACAGATAAGAAGAAAAGATTGAATTTTTTCCCCAATAAAGTAAAGAAGAGACCTGGAGCGGTTGCGGAGCTGAGTTCTGAGCCATGATCGCTGAAAACACGATCAATGAATTTTAGCAAATCTTGGACTGGAATTTCTGCTCAAAATTCAGCAGAAAACTGGAAGTGCAGTGAATTAACATAGCCGGGTTTACGACCCGATGCATTTATAATGAAAATCGAAGGAGGCATTAACCTTCCCATTTAGTTAGTTAAAATCAAAAGTGGGGTGGAACATGAGTTAGGCAGAATTAAATTAAAGAAAAAAAAAAAAGAAAGAAAATTCATTATAGGAGTTTAAGTTTACTAAAGTAAGATTTAAATTAAAGTATTTTATTTTAAAAAATAATTTATGTTTGAGTTGAAATTTTTTTTTTTTTTTTTTTTGAGGGAAGAGTTGAAAGTTAAATAGTAACTAAATCGTTATTTCTTATTTTTATAAAAATGAAAATTATGGGATTATTGGTGTATTTAAAAAGATTATATAGTATATAAAAAAAAGGGTTAGATTTATTAACCCATGTGAACTGGGCCGTAGTTAATGGGCTTTGGAAATGCTTCACTCATAATCATAACATGTATGAACTCGTTTGTGCGTGGAGTACTTTTCTTTCTTTATCCTATCTACTAAAAAAAAATAAAGATTTATTTTAAATTATTTGAATATTTTAATAAATACCCAAATTATTAAAAATTATTCAAATATATCTCAAATTATTTTTTTTTATAAACGAAAAGTTAACTATATTGTCAGTAATTTGAGTCAAACACAATGAGCTATTATACTAAACATTTAAATCCAAAAATCTAATTTACTGAATTGGATTTCCGACAATACAATCATCATTGTGTTGAGCAAAAAAAAATAATTTAGGATATATTTACATAGTTTTTAATAATTTAAGTATTTATTGAAACATTTAAATAATTTATAATAAATTTAAGAAAATCTCCATAGTTCGGAATATATTTGAACATTTTCTCTTTTTTAACTAAAATTATTTTTCCAATTATGTTGGGTTTAATTAAATATTTAATTTGTGGTGGGGAAAAATATTAATTAAAACTGAAAACAATGTTGCGGCTGCATTAGGCGTGCACTAGAACAAAAATGATATGTCAGCATTGAGAGATTAAACAATTGTTTTAGTAATTAATTAATCAAAACTACACAAATATATACAAATTAGTCTCATGGCATGATGTAATTCCAAAAAGGCAAAATGTTTGATTCCATGTTTGATTGAAGCAGCTAATCATTTTCTGTTGTCAATTTGGTAATAATCTATCAAGTTTAAGTAAATTCAAATTAGTTTTTATGAATTTTCAATCAAGTATGCATCATTACATTTGTAGAGTTCTTGTTATGTTTATTGTATCTTTTACCAATCTCGTTTGCATATCCTTATATCCTAATGCTCTATTTATACGTATTTTCATTTAAATTTACACGTTCATAGGTTTTTTTAAAATCTCGAACTAAGTAATTTCATGATCATATGTAAAACACTTTTATCACTGTATCCAGAATAGGGAACAAGATCAATGATAACATCCTTCATATAGAGACCAAGATCAATGCGGTTCTAACCAGGGGCGGAGCCAGCCCCGGGCAAGCGGGGGCGGCCGCCCCCATGAGCGTAATTTTTTTATGTAAATTTTATAAAAATAAAATTAAATTAAAAGGCATGATTTTATAAAATTTGATCCAGCCCCCACGATCTTTTAAGTCTGTATCCGCCCCTGGTTCTAACCTTTGGGTTTCAGATTGATAGATTTGATTATCTTGCTCTTAACTATATTAATATCATGATATTAATGTACACATACATGAATAATGATTTTTCTATAAATTTAAATTTCAAGTTAAGCATAAAATCTATTTATCTCTATATATTAATACTGGCATAATTGAAATATGAATGCATAAAAAATGGGGTGAGAATCTTATACTAATTAATACATGAATTTTAAATATTTTGATGAAAGGAACATTCGAGGAATCTTCCCACGTTCCAGTGATTCATTGCTCCAATTTTATTTCTTTATTAGAATCAGACAGAGATGTCCCAACAGCTCAAACATGTCAACCAACTAAGATTATTAATACTTCAATTCCCTTCTATTAATATCAAACTTACTTACTCCCTCTGCTCCGATTATATAGTCCAGTTTGATCTTGCACGTTTGTCAAAAATTATTTAATATTTAAACAAACTTCCAACATTACCCTTATTTAAAACATTAATTAACCTTTCATTTTCATAATATTACATTTAATATACTCATTTTCCAAGATTATTCAGGGATGTAATGGTAAATGACCATATAAAAACAATACCAAATATAGAAACTGGACTATATAATTGAAACACCCTAAAATAGTAACCCGGACTATATAATTGGAACGGAGGGAGTATTACTTTTTAATTAATATTGAGTATGAAGTCCAAAGTAATATACACTTAGCTTCAGTTGTATGTAAATCCCATTCGATATTTATGTGATAAATATTCTAATCGTATTTCATTAAATTGGACCTCAAACATGAATTTTATGCACACAAATTAACTTTATGAATTTATTTGCACTTAAATAAAGATAATACAATATTTAATTTATATAAAAAGACTTCTATTCTCGATTGTTTTATTTTCTTAAGCTCCTTACAAAAAGTTAATTATTAAATAAATAAAAAACTCTTAACATTATACAACGTACGTTACCGCTGTAGTATAAAATTATGGATTTGGATCTCTTGTTGTGTCAAATCAGAGCTGGGGGTGTTGTGCACATCCAACAACCACATATTTTTTTTAGATTTATTTCGATAATTGAAATGAATACGTGTGATTGTGGGATGTGCACAACACTCTCTATCGTGATTTGACACACCTGGATCCAAATCTATACCCATTCATTGATAAAGTTATATATGATGTTACCAATGTTGGAAAGCTCTTATTATAAAAGCTTGATGGATGTAGCTAGACAACTTAGATTTTGGATCAGTTGTATTTCAGATTGTAATGAAGATGAGCACATCTTGATTTCCAAATTTAACTACTTGGATCATATAAGTTAAACAAGAATGAGTAGCATAGATACATATTAGTCACCATCTCAACAATTATAATAAATTTGTCACATATATTATATTAGTATATATAAGTTATTTGATCAAGTAAAGACTCAACAAAAAACAAGTCGATTCATTCAGGTTTTTTTTTTTTTTCCGCAATATATTTGTAAATTGGTTTGTAACCAAATTGTTCACGAGTTACTCGAATTTCAACTCGATAAAAGCTCGTTTAGAGAAACTTGTTTATTAAATGAACTAGACTTGAGCATTATAGTATTCGACTCGTGAGCTCGTGAGCAACCTCATTAGCTAAAATTAATAATAAATATAAAATGATAATTTTATAAAAGTAATATTTTCATTATTTAAGAGTAACAATAATGATAAATCTTTCTAGTAATGAGAAAATTTTGAATTTGATTATACATATGATATTAATTTAGGAATAAATATTTTCTCTTTTAAAATAATAATGAATATTTTAATTATATTCCAAATTTAAAAAGTTCTTTTAGATTCGAAACTTGATTTGATACTACTCGACTCAATTCGATAACACTCTAAAAATATGATGATTACCAATTTGAAATTTAACCCATCATTCAACCCATCAAGAACATAGTAAAACATAAAATACTCATATCTATATGTCTTAACACATAAACTTATAGTGTTGAGATTTTAAAATGCCTACCAAACTCTCCACCTTCGAAAGAAACAAACCAAAATATAAGTGGCTTTGGTGAATTAGATAAGAACTAGTTTCACACAACACTCTCCCTTTGTCTGTTTCATACCTTCCATAGACAGTAACAAAGATTAAATATAAGATTTTATCACATAGTCTATGTAGCATCTCTGTAATAAAACACTTGGGATGTATGCAAAAGTTGATCTATTCTAGTTATTTCACGAGACGTGTCACATCAATGCAATGTTGCTCTTCAAGAAAAAAAAAAAGAAAAAAAAGCTAGTACCTATCTTGATAAAAATTAGGGGTAGCAATTCGCGTCACTTGTATTGAACTTTATTGTATTTGTGTCGGGTTATCGTGTTGTATACAAAAATTTTAATATGTGTTTAATTATCGTGTCTCGGGTCGGGTTCGTATCATTATTATTGTGTCAGGTTCTTGTCGGTTATCGTGTCGTGTCAGCAATTATCACTCCTAATAAGAATGCCTACTTTAAAAAAAAATTATCGATTCATGACCCGAAAGATAATTTAATTATTGATTTAGGACCCGAAAGATTAATTCTCAATTCAAGACCCGAAAGATCACAAAAATTCTCAATCCAGGACCCGAAAGATCATACAGTTCTCAATCCAGAACCTCAATATCAGGTCCTGGATTGAGAATTATTTGATCTTTCGGGTCCTGGATTGACAAATCATTTTTATCGGGTCCTGAATCGATAATTAAACTATCTTTTAAGTCTTGAATCGACAATTCTTAAAAAAAATTATGAAAATTCTTGAAATTAACACCCAAACATGGTAATATATCAATTGTAGGTTCAAAATCTCTCTACTATACATGGTCTCGAATATATTTACAAATTACAAATCATAAGCAACCCAAAACAATTTCAATAATATCAAAGCAAAAAACACTCCAACAAAATATTATACAAACTAGAAATCACCATCTTGAGAGGTCCAAATCGAAGCAGAAAGTAGGCGCCGTGACTTCCATCCAAGAACTAGTTTATTACACGTCAATTCCTCCACCCTATACCCATCATTGTACAATCCTAACAATAATTTTGCTTGGCAATGATTGGCAAAGCTTATGCTCACTCCACGAAACCCAACCGCACCCAACCACTGCCCCCACGAGGAGCCCTCGGGCTCCTGGGGGGCCTTGTACACCCGAGCCACGGACCCCGAGATCCGGGGTCCTAGAAAGACTCGTTCGACTAAAGCTCGAGCTCGACTTTGCATCGGGAACCCGGCCTCCAACGAGTCGTAGACCGCGGAGAAGTGGTGCAGTGAGTCCATGAACCGGCCCACGAAGCCGCCGTGGCTTGGTGGGCCCATTTCTTCCTCAACTAGGGTTACTAGCTTTGGGTTTAGCGTTTTAGCTCCGGTTAGGAATGAAGCGATTGAATCTGGGTTGCGGTGGCTGAAATGGGGGAGGTGGAGCATGCAATTGACGATGAGGGCCTCGCCTCGGACTAGTTTGAGGGAGGATGGCCGGAATGTCTCGTCGGAATCGAGCCGGCATTGGTGGAATGAGAAGGGCTGGCCTATGGAAGCGGCGAAGGCGGTTAGGCGGCGACCGGTTTCTTGGATCGTGCCGAAGGAGCGGCGGACGCCTCCGCTCCTCGAGACGGCGGTGATCCGGAGGTGGGGGGCGGGGGGGCCGTCTTTGCGGGAGACGAGGGCTTGCATTAGCGACGCCCATTGGATCCCCTCCATGATGTCGTAGTCGACGATGTGGACTCTCCGATCATGCGCCACCGCCTCGAGAATCGCTTGGTTGGCCGTGAAATGGCCGAATTTGACGTACGGAGACATGTCTTGTAACAATTGGAACGCGGCTAGGACGTCGGACTGGCGGTGCTCCTCGGCGGCGGGAGATTGCTTATTACCACCGCCGCCGTCGACCAAGGCGTGCAAGGCGTCGGCGAAATAGGCAGCCAGCCTCTCCATGTTGGTGCCGTCGTTGGGGGAGACCAACTCCTTGAGCCGAACCAATATCACTCTCGCCAACTCGTGGCACTTGCTGGGGCCCGCCATCGCCTCCGCCGCCGCCGTGAGGAGGTGGATCAGCCGCAGCCCCTTCAGGTCCTCGGCGCCGCCGGCGTCGTCGTCGTCTCCGATCATGGGGTTGTACTCTGGGGAGGGATTGTTGTACTCTTCCTGCAACACCACATTCTCATCCATCATGGAATCGATTAGGTTTTGGAAATCCTCCTGGTCGCCGGAGAGCGCCTCCCAGTCGACCACCGGCGACCAGTCATTCCAGTTGCAGCCGTCGTCGGTGGACGAGGTGGTCGTTGTGGTGGTTGTGGTGGTGGTGGCGGTGGCGGTGCTGTAATCAAAACTCGAGAAATCGAGGTCCATAACCATCGCCATGGATGTGGAGGGAATTTTTTTTTGAGATTTAAAGAATTGATTGGGGAAGGAGATGAGGGGGGAATGAATTAAAGGGGATTAGTGAAGGGGTAATAAATAATGATGTAATGAGGGGGCCTAAGTTGGAATTTAATATTGATTTGGGTCCTAATCATGGTAATCAATAATGCCTAATTTGATTAATATAGTATAAGAAACCATGCTGATGAACTCCACCCAGCGCCAATCAACTTTTTATGATGATATAAAATTAGATTTTTGAATAATATAATTCACAAGTACATATTACGACGTTATTGGAGGTTAAAAAGTAAGTGATATCATTGTGCTATTAATTAACATGCACAACAACAGTGGTGAAGCTAACAAACATATCCAAAATTTTAAATTTGGAGTCCCATATATTAATAAAATAAATTGAAGCTACAAGTATACCCCAACTCAAATCCACCCGTTGAAGCTACAAATATCACAGCTCAAAAGAGGTTTCCACGAGCGGCGGAAGCAAAATTCGAGTATCGTGGGGCTTAACTACAATTTTGTGGAATTAATATTATAAAATTTTATTTTTTCAAAAAAATACATGTAAGAAAACAAAGAAAATTAAAAACTTGTGGGGACGGCCAACCCCGACGGTCCAATGCTGGTGTCGTCCCTGGTTTCCACGACTCTGCCTCTCAAATAGAATTTCTTTGGAGTATGATTTTCCGACTCTTGATAAGATAATCCTATTCACAATAGATGGGATTAAGGATGAAGAGAAGAAAAAGATTTATTCATAAAAATTAAATAAATTTTGCTTAAAAAATTTCTGAATCCGTCATGAAACTATTGTATCGTGCCCATTAAATCCTTCACTCCCTTTTTGATTTTAATATCGTATTATATTTTATATTCATATGATATATGAAATAAAATAGGCCCAATAATATTTAAGAATTTGCAATTTCACATATTCCAACTACAATCTTAATTTCAAAATCAAATATACAAATATAGTCTAAATTATGTATGTTTTTTCAACTTGAATAAAAATATTAACTATCAATTAAATAGTTAAACTGTACAAATATAGAATAACATTTTTTTCAATGACAAAAAGCTGACTTAAATTTGTCAGAATTTAATATCACTAAATAAAATAACACGCATATTTAGGGAAAAAGAATAAGAAAAGGAAATCGTGTAATTAAAGTCCTATATAATAATTTGTGAGAAAATTTGAAAAAAATATGGAAATCCTAAAGTCCAAAACTAGCTTATTTATAAATACATATGGTATTTTACTTAATTTGAAAAAAAAAATTAAAAACACGTATATTTTGAGTATAATTGTATATTCAATCTATAGCATAGTTATCCCATTGAGAAGCAGTGAATATTTTTTGAGTAGTTGTCACCAAGAACTCTCTAAAAAAGCATGTTTTTTCCGTTTCAATTAATTAATTGGGACGATGTTTCCATGAAATCTTCGATAAAATTCGAATTCACGACCTATTGTGCATAAATCACTTTAACCATTCGCGTCTTAAATTAGGGACGCATGCTCGCATATCTTGAATTAATGTGAACAAGTACTAAGAATCCTGGCCACCAACCATCAGGTTTTGTTTTGGTTCGGACATAAATCTGGAGAGGTGACTCATCACAAAGAATCTTGTATATATATTTACTTTGCACATTTAAAAAATATAACTCGTTTTAAATATAGATTAGCTAGTAAAAATAATAATTTACGGCTGACCGATAATCTTTTGGTCTCGCTTCCGACATTAATCAATTAAAAAAGTGTACTACAAATATATCTTCCTGGTACTTGCAAGTAATTATAGTATTTATATTTTTTGGTTTTGGACAATATTGCACATTTTACACGATATTTTTAATTCATCCACACTAAGCTACTTAATTTAATTTACTGTCTGTTAATAATTAAATTCTAGATTGTTCGAGATATTTAAATAAATGGCGTTCTTGGCTTTCTACGAAAAATAAATTTACCTAGTACTCTTGCTCTAAATATTAATTAAAATCACGTGTCGTTTTAACTTTATTTTTAAAGCATAATTAGATATTGGAGCAGTTACCTAGCAAATTAAGGTGCGCACCTACAACTATGATGCTTGAATCCATAATCGATTAGTCAAAATTTGGCATTCTATTATTTACTTATTAGTTATTTCTCCTTCAAGGAATTTATCGTGAACTAAATTACTAAATTTATATATCTAAAAATTTATGCATATATAATAAGTGACATGTATCAATTATGGGAGCTGATCAAAATCTCCCTGAAACACAATCAAGCAACAAAATAATCAAGCAACAATTAAAATGCAATCAAGTAACATTATGTTAATCGTGTTTTAGTTAATGTTTAATTGCATATCAACCATTAATTTATTTAGATCTAATAAATATGATTCATTCTTTTATCTCACAGTATCTATCAATTATAACTAGCATTCTAATATTTAATTAATTGCAGAAGTTTATAGAAATATCTGAGTGAGTTTGTAGTCTCTACAAATATGTGCGTAGGATTAAGACCTTCAATCATTCGCATATCAAATTTAATCCTACTAATATAAGAATTAATTAAATTTATCTTATTTTACTTAGGGAGTTCTGATCTGTATTCCTTACTCTAGAAGTTGTTGAGCTTGAGCTTCTGGATTCTTGACTCAATAGGCTCACAAGCTGTAAAAGTGTATGCCATTTGTGTTGTGTTGATGAGTGAAATTCGAGAATAACGGAGAATAAAGAAATAATACTCAAGATAAAAGTGAATAACAATTTTATTGCTGAATGATTTTGAAGGAAGAAAAATTCCCGAATATAATGACAATATAGATATTTATAAGAGGAGAACCTTAGATTTACAAGGAAATAAGATACAATATGATAAGATATATCCAAATCTCATATTTCCTAACTAATTAAATATATCTTTTTCCGCATAAATCTCGAATAGATATAGACTAAACTCGTCCAAATTGGAAAAAGATATGTGTAGGATTCCTTCCTTATCTGCCTATCATAACGACGTTTGAAGGGCAGCTGTTGAGAGTGGTTCCACCACTTAGGAGTGGTGCCACCTCGTAATTTAGTTCACCACTTAAGAGTGATTCAAACACTTTATCAAATCGGCTCTGGTTGAGTTTCCTAGGCTCATCGAGGCAGAGCCATTCGAAGTGAGACTCCTCGAGGTGAAGCAGCTCCCATCCTTAGCGAATTTTCAAGTGATATCACCGACTCTCTTTGATCGTTCGTATTTGGACTGAGCCTTGATCGCAAGAGCGACACGACCAATTACTCAAGTGGATTGGCCGCACGTCCGGATCAATGATAATTGGATTGCTAGGCTTAGTTTAACTTACCAGACCGCATTTATTTGTAAATGAACTCAAAATGAGTGAGATCATTTTGGGCTCAGCATGTTGTATATATATGTTTATTATCATATAAGAGAAACAGAACATTGTATACAAAATAAAAATGACTTCAAGTATATCAATCATAAATGTTATACTGTATACAAAATCCAACTCCCAACTTTCTTATCAAATAAAAATTAAATGATTGGCCTGTATTATTATTGTAGCCCTCAGAAAATCATTTCCCCAACAATGTAGGATATATATAGTAACTCTGACCATTTCAAGAAAATCAAGGGACTTAGTGATTAACGTTGTTGTATGCATATATATTTTCTCACAATTTTAGTCATAAAATTGACAGTGCCTGTATCGTATAGTGTGTGTATATATATATAAATAAATATATTCATGTCTAAATCAAAGTGAATTTAGTGCTGCCGTTTAATATTCTTGCCTCAACACTTTTTGTGGAGAAGCCTAGCCTAGCCAACTCAAAAATCTCAGTGTCTTTATCTCCTACATTCCGACCTCGATCGATCAAACACCACTCATCGTTCCATCAAATGCAAAGAATTACAGCAAAAGTTAAAACCTAGATAGCTGCTAAACAAGGCAGGCCAAAAAAACTTCAAATCACTAATTTAATTACAAAGAGGAATCCTTCTTAGCATGGAAATCATCAAAATGGAAAGCTCAGTTGCTTTTAAAAAATGGGTTTTAATCGTTAAAACTGTTTATCTAACCTATTGTGGATTGGTTATTCCACTAATTATTATTTTTAAGAGTTAAACAAATGTTTTGACCAGTCTAATTTTGAATATTAATTATGAATTTTGATGGTGTCGTTGTAACTGAGTAACATCAGCTCTTGGCCGGCCCGACCGGCCACGTCGACTTCCCGCCTTCACCACTTTCTCTTGTTTAGTTCTGTGTGAATGCATACGTACGACGTATTGTATGAACTACTGTACGATGTTGAAATAATTTTGTTTTTTGAAAATTACAGCCTAGGGTTAGTGTGTGTTTTTCAAAAAAACACACACACACATATATATATATATATATATATATATAGATTCACTCAGTGGCGGATCCAGAAAATCCCCTTGAGGGGGGCTGAAATTTTTTTTTTGTCTCCACTGGAGTTCAATCCTTCGTATCATATTTTTTTTCTTATTTTCATCCATTTTTTCTTCTTTATGAGGGGGGCTAATCCAAAAAATTCTGGATCGCGATACTACAAAAACGAAAAAAATCCGGATCGCGATACTACAAAAATAAAAAAAAATTCGGGCGGGGGGCTGGAGCCCCCCCTAGCCCATACGTGGATCCGCCAATGGATTCACTTAAATGCTAAAATTAAAGTTTGTGCTAAATAGGAATGAATCTCAGCCCTTTGATTGATAGCATCAATGGTTAAGATTAAAGCATAAAGATTAAAAAATTAAGCATAATTTTTCGTTCGTGCTTAATTATTTTATAAATCGTGCTTAATTCGATTAAGCATGATTTATAAAGCAAAAAAGCATAAAATCTGAGAAAATATTTTATTCTCAACCATTGAATTTTTTATATGAATGGTGTAGATTCATTCCTATTTAGCACAAACTAATATTTAGTACATGATTTATATATATATATATATATATATAATAAATCTTAGGCTCTTGATTTGATGGATATGACCAAGATTGAAGACGTGAGTGATTATGCAGTTCAATGAAGCATAATATACTAGCTATTCACGCATTATTAGCATTTTAGCACACAAATAACTTTTGGGAAAGTCTCAGATGAGACGGTCTCATCATTTTTATTGTGAGACGAATTTAATGAAATGATGTATTTTTTTTATTTCAAATGATGTTTCACCATTTTTATTGTAATATGAGTTTAATGAAATGATGTATTTCTTTATTGCAAATGATGTATTTCTTTGTTGCAAATAATGTAATTCTTAAAAATAAAATGATGTATTTAACTTATTGAAATGATGTATTAAAGTCCGTCTCACAATAAAAAAATAGTGAGACCGTCTCTCAGGAGACCAACTCATAACTTTTTAGTACAGGATCCACTCCCTATATATAGAGTGATTCTGGTGAGAAAAATTCCGTGTGAGAAATGAGAAATTTATTTGATTATGTTTACCGCGTTGCTTTGAATAAAAAATAAATACCATATTGATATTCAAGCAACGTGGTTAACATAATCAAGTAATTTTCTCATTTCTCACCGAATAAATTTTTCTTATTTGATTAGCTCTTTTTCTTTCTGGTTCAAAACCCTAGCTAGATCCTTCATCATCATGAATTTGAGATCTTGAATTTATATATTCCATATAAGAATAAGAAAAGTAGTTAATAAATTCGGACAACTTTACAAATATTACCAATGCGTTGGTAATATTTAAAAAGTTATCCGAGTTCATTAATATTTTTTATTATGCTTATATATAAAGTCTCGGGTGAGGTATTTAATATCAGTTTATTAATTAATTATATAAAAGATGATCTAATTGTAGATTAGTTTGATTGTTTTTAATTAATTATTCACAATTGCAACTATTATTGATCTTTCATAAGCAAACCATAATTTTATTGTTATTTTAAATATCTAATAATAAGAAACATTGTGCAACGCTGGAGTCACTTTCAATATTTCCACGGAATAGCATTCTCAAAAATGTAATTTTTGTACTTACATTAACATATACATCACATCATTGCTTACTCCCAAAAAATAATACTAAAATGATTACATCAGAAATTAAATATGATAAATTCTTAATATTGCCAATTTTTTGGAAATATATTTTTTTCTTCTTCCAAAAGGGTATTTGTTGGACATATATGAAGTCAATCATGGGCAATTGCTTGATAGATACAATTTTTCCTCAATTTTAATTTCAAGAAATTAAAGCTTATGCAATCACATCTAGGGCCCCAACTTTGAAGGGAATCACTTAGGAAAACCAATGAAAAAAATTCAAGAAAGATTTAGAAAATGGTGTAGCAGATTAGTATATTATTTAGAAATAATGAGATGCAATGGATTGATTTACAAGTTGGTTGAGTTGAAGCACATTTTATTTTTTTCAAGACCAGTCAAAGGCGTTGCCATCATAAAAGGTGGTCCTATAACCTATTGTCTCATTTAGTTTCTATCCACTTTGCATCATCAATTTTTATAATTAAATGTGTACTTAATTACCATTTAATTATATTTTTTTTCAAATTAGAAGAAAAAATATATAGTTTTAGGGAAAAAATCAAATTTAGTTTAGAATAAATAATTAAATAAAGGGACTTGAAAGATCATACAATTTTCAATCCAGGACCTCGATATCAGGTCTTGGATTGAGAATTGTTTGATTTTTCGGATCCTGAATTGACAAATCATCTTTCGGGTCCTGAATCAATAATTAAACCATCTTTTGAATCTTAAATAGACAATTCTCCTTAAATAAATGATAACTTGTCTATCCTTTATTAACAATATATCATATTGCACTTCACATCACTGTGACATATTGAGAGATTCAAAATTAAAAATCAAAACCTAAAAGTTCTCAACGCTGACCTATCATATGATCGCCTGCAAAATTAAATTACAATTGTTCATCTCATTTCAAAACTTTCTGTTTCACATCGATTTGGGAAAATAATTATCACTCGTATATAATGTTCAAATATTACTTTCCTTACAAGCTAATTTTATATGAAATTGAGTGGTACTAATATAATATCAGAGCCTGCTCATTTCAATAATAATAAGTAAATAAACGATTCGAAGTTAAATAATCTCGCACCAATAACATAAAATCTCGTAATAGGAGTTGATCTCTTTTTTATTGACAAAAAAAAAAAAAAAAAAAAATACTATTGTTCACAAAGATGAAAAAGAATATAGTAGTAACAAATTCATTTAAAAACATTATTATATACTCCCTCAGTCCCGAGTAAATTGTTCATATTTTCTTTTTTTCGTCTATCCACTAATATTAGTCCACTTTCCTAAAATAATAAATTTTCCACACTCATCAATGAATTATGCATCCAACTACCACTCATATACCTTAGTTATTGTGTCGGGAGTAGATGATTCTTGGTTAGATGATAAGTACATCATATAATCAAAACCTAATTACCCGCACCTCACAATTTTGTAAGATGAAGATTTAAATAATTAATGATTAGTTGACATTATTAATTACTATAATATTTCAGCCAAAAATAAATTTTCTATACTATAATAAGGAAAATAAAGATGAGGTGAAATGTGAGGTATAGGATTAGGGAGGAGCGCCGTCAAAGCCGTTGAAGAAACACAAAATTAAAGCTAATAAAAAAATCCAACGGCCGGCATGTCTTCTCGGATTGAAGCAATCATCTCGCACGTCCGTCGGCAGAGCTACCAATTAGGTTTTGTCTGAAATTTAAACAATTAATTCTCACATTTTATTATTTTCTGCTAAGTAAACCAAGTTTATTATATATAACTTTTTTTTTTTTTGTGGTTGAATATGTGCAATTGGCCCTTAAATAATCAAATTTTGAGTCAAAGGCAATTTATTTATACATGATTTAAGAGATTGGGTGTGTTTTAAGAACCTTCTATTTCACTGACTTGAGTTATAAAAAATGACCAAGTAAAACTGATATATTTAATAGAAATATTTTTTATTTAAACTCATACATTTAAATATTCCTGAAAAAGTTCGAATTCATAATTTTTTGATCACAAATAAGACATTTTTATCACTGCGTCCCAACTCCTGAGCAAGGAACCCTTGGAGCACGATCATTAAAGTATTTTTTCTATGACTAAATGATCATGAATTTGAGGATAGAAACACTGGCTCTTGACCTAATACATCAAGTGAAAGACCTAAACTTTTATTCTGAATTAAGGAGATTCCTTTTATTCTTATTATTTTCTTTTCTTTTAATTTTCTGATACATATTTGAGTGAATGGATATAATGAAGCATAAAATTATTTTAATTAATATTATTTGATAATCAAGTAAATAAAACACATCTTCTATTGAACAAAACAAGTAGAAACAACTATGAAAACTAGATATTTTACTTAATTTAAGTAGTTACTAATAATAATAATAATAATACAAAAAAAGGATATCAGGTGAATAGTTGAGGTACAGTTCAGTTTCTTTCTTTAAAAAGAAAATTTTAATTAGATGATTATGATGGTACTTCTCAAGTTGAGATATGATGATCCAACAAAAATAAAATATTATTCAAAATATTTAATAATAGAAACTTGCGAAAAATAAATAATTGCAGGCCTTTGTATGATTTCACCCAGTTGCAGATTATTTTTTTAGAATAAAAAATAGTGATGACGCAAGTCCAAAAAGGTTCTCCAATAGTCGTTGTCAATCCATATTTCTTTATTTCGAAAATTATAAACAATAAAAATAGTTTAATTAGTTTCGACGAAAATAATGTCAACCCACTAAATTAAAAAAACAATTTGTACCATATATGCTTCGAACATTCCCTTTGGGAGGTGACATCATATTATTTTCCATACGTGGAACCCCTACATTAAAATTATCAAAATTTACAAACGTTATTATTTGATGGAAACAAACAATACTATTAGTATATTGTGGTTAAGCCTAGCTACTCAAAAAGAAATTGTGGTTAAGAAAAAAAAAAAAAAAAACACACACACACACACACATATATATATATATAAAATATTATATTATATTTGTAATTTTGTGGAATGAATTAAAAAAGTTTAAATCAACTCTATTATTACTAAGAGACGTACTAATTCTTAATGCTTGATCTGTAAAGCACATGCCCCAGATAAAAATGGATAATTGGGAATTTGAAAGTAGACATTAATAATTTAATATATATAATTCATAATTTCTTTTTCTTTTTTTTTTCTTTCTGAAATTGATTTTGAAAGGAGTAAGGAAAGAAGAAAAAAAAAAAGACAAGCTCATATTCGCATTTCAATATTTTTTATTTTTTATTTTTTGTTATCATATGAGATATTAATCTTATTTAGATTTTCTCTAACATATTAATTTATAAATTAACCTTGCGTATTAAAAGTATGGATGTAATAAAAGGTGGGATTAGTAGTAATTGTGGTATCATGTGACTTGAGGTTGAGAAAGCAGAATCAACATATTATTTATTTAAAATAATACACGACATGTGTCACTTAAATGGCTTTGTTTTACTATTTAGACTCCTCTCTTATTAATCTTAAAAAACTGCTCGAGACAATATCAACGCCATAGTTACTACGTTTTTTGCATTTGAACATTTTCGAAAAGTTATTGTTTTACAAAAGAGAAATTCAATTCTTGGCCTGATATCTGTTAACTTAACTGATCTTTTGGACTGAGCAAAAAAGTGTTAGCCAATAGGGACGGTAATTCCCGACGACACGACAACTTAACACGAATCTAACACGATATAAATGGGTTGAGTCAAGTTATCTTGAGTTCTGATCAATCTCGGATCAAATCGATGAAACCCAATTAAAAATGGTATCGGATTCGGGTCAGTTTCGCATCGACCCACGAAACCCATAGGATACCAATGAAATTAATTAGTTAATTAATAATTTAACTTATAAACATAATACATCTATAAATCTTAATGTAAATTTTGTTTTGCTAGCTTGTTGCTTGAAAGTATAAATTGTACGAATTTTAAGACGTTAAGTATGAAAAGTATTTGTGATTTCCTGTTAAACAGGTAATTTTCGTGATTAATAAGTCCTGATGATTAATGCTAAGATTCTCACCATAATTAAGCAAAAAATTTCAGATCAATCTAGTTCAAATTGACTTTTTTGAAACGAAAAAAATAAACAGATCGAGTTTGTGTTGACATGTAACGTGTTAATACCAAGTAGTAACCTAATCCAAAACCGACTCAAGTACCACCCCTAAATCGCAACTATAATGGTGCAAATAGTTGCAGTTCTGGCTCTTTAAGTCACAATTATGGCACCATTTATTTTAAATAAATGGAATATAATTTGGATAGTATGCGTAGTTTGGTGTAAGCAACTTGTTGTATTAATTAACATTGTTTGATTTGTTAAGCAAGTATTTGTAGAACCGAATAGGATGGAATCTTCCCACAAAATAAAAGAAAAACGATGGAATCTCATTGAATAATAGAGAATCTAAATTGCAATATGCACAGGTGGGGAAGAGACAAAGCATTATGTTAGAATTTGGACCACAATTTGAAGACCAATTCCAAAAAACGTTGGACCCCTTTTAATTAGAATGTAATGAATTCATTCCATAGATTATAAAAGTGTCGTGCTCGAGTTTAACCCGAAGGAGTTCCTGCGAAAGCAGGAAGCGAGACGGATACCATCCGAAACCTCCCGTTTTCGCAATCCCTACCGGCATCAACAGTTACTTTAAACTTGAAAGGGCTGTTTTTTTCACGTTCAAACAATGCATTCAACAAAATCAACCAGATCATATAGAAGTTCAAGTTTTTATCACCTCTCTTCTCATCCGTCTGAAGGATTCCGTCGGTACGAGGCAGGTGACCTCTGCCGACATCTTCTGTGGCACCGGTATTGAATCCAGCGCGACTTGGACAAGGCCGGTGACTCTTGTAGGAAGAAAGAACATTCGCGGCTGGGATGCCCGCGAACAGAATCTCAGCCGCTTTGTTGGTCACAGAAATCGGAAGGTATTTCGAGTCATCCCAGACATATAACTGAAGAAATAATCAGATTACAATCAAACATCTATAATCAGCACTACCAGAAAAGCATGCTTTTTGTACCAGGAAAGGTCTGTATATGGTCCCTATCGAGTGGAGCCGGTCTGAGCTTCGTTGGCAATACAAAGGAATCGAGTCTTGGTCCGCATTTGAACTACAAAAACCAAGATTGTTCGTATTAAAAATGCTGTGATAAACAAGAAGAAAAGACAGATCAATCGTTTTCCATACCCAAGTGTGCCGTTTACTGGTGTGCCACATAGCTGGCATCCGGTGGTTATGAGATCGTCGACCAAACCATTCTGACCGAGCACTTGTAGCCTCCGACTAATAAACATCCTATCGGCTTCAGGCTCTTGGATATTTGCCCACGTAATAGGCAAAAATATCTCACCAACGGATGCATGAAAAGTTGCGTCGCAAGAGTCCTCACATTGGCATAATTCTGATAGAGAGGAGCAGTCCTGCGTACGGATCTCTTCGTGCAACTTCCAGTTCACTTTCACTTGCCTCCTGCCCTGATCATCAATCAGAAAATCATTATACAGGAAGAAGAATGAGACGAAAATCACTCAACAGATATTCGTAATCAACATGATAGAGAGAAGCAGTAGTCCGTTAAGCCATGATTGAAATAAGATATAATCATAAGAAAGACTCAAACGTATTGCAAACTCACCTCGTAGTAGTTCAACGCACTCCCACAGTGCGCAAGTTTAGCTCGCTGCAGCCAGCCGGCAACTTTCTGGAGTTTGTCCTTTACGGTGATCCCCACACGACACTCTCCGATCAATTTATCCAAACCTACATGATCGGATAGAATTTATTTGTGCCTTGAAGGCATGAACTTCTTGTTATCAAGAACATTCAGAACATCTCACAACCAGAAGCACTCTTCAATCTCGTATTTGGTGGCTAATATTGAACCTATTCAGTTACATGAGATCTGTTTCTAATCAAGATAACACTGCTTCCAGAGAGAGAGAGAGAGAGAGAGTACCCTTAGAGGCAACAAAGTCATCTGGTTGAAGCAAGCATTGCAAAGATGAACAATGGAGAGCCCTACCTTCAACAGTATCTCCATATCGCGTGATTTTGAGATCTGTATAGGCTTTAATTCATTACTAAGAAAGCATGAAACCAAAAAGAAACCCAACAATACAAAGACTCATAAGACAAAAGATTTCGAGATAGAGCACGAGCATACGAGGAAAAAACTGAATTACCATCATTATCGAAAACTGGTACAAGGAAAACACTAATTTATGATTGCTGAACAATGTAGTGGATAAGGACTTGATCTTGAGCATACAAATGAGGGATCTTACTAAAGCAATAACCTCTGGCAAGAAACAAAAACACTTAACCAACCCTATACACGAAATACAACGAAGGTTGATCTAATCTAATGCTGCATATTGCATACAATTGTATGAGACAAAAAGTTCACTAAATCATGGCTACAAACACTGAGAGTTCTTGAGCCAAATCATCCCGTTGGCGACAATGAATATTGCAAAGTAACTAACGAATGCACAATAATCATAATTACCACAAGAAGCAGCATACTTTGCAGCAGAAAAACATGGCCAGCTGAAATTTGGGATCTCATCTGCTTTTGCCAAATAGTCACCGGAAAATACGACCTCGTTTCATCCCCCACAAGAACGTCCATTCTCACAACCTCTCCTCCATTTCCCCCAATTTTATACTGCACACAGTTGACAATTACAATCCATCCACGCATAAACGAACTACTTTTAACTAAAGCAACAGAAAAAACTATTTTAAAAAAAAAGCCATTAATACCTGAATAGGGGTGAATTTGTGAACGAAAACTAGGAGTTGTACATAGTCGCCATTGTAAGAAGATGCATTGCAGAGATCAATCAGCGGTCCGTACCATCCTATCGCCGCCGCCATACTTTCAGATGATGGATTTATCTACTAATAATACTAAATGAGAACAGTCACTACCATCCTCTCCTATCATACCTACTTAATCAAATTCAAGTTTCAAATACACACACATTAAACTCTACAAACTTAGAAGGAAAAACTGTTTTTTTCTTCGTAATTTGAATTGAGAGCAGAATCAGGAATCAAATATCTCCTCCATTCCAAAACACTTAGAATTGAGAGCAGAATCAGAAACATATTTCTCCTCCAGCCTTTATCTGCACCCAAAACTCTACAATATGAACCCTATACATTTACATAATCATTTAACCACTCAAGCAACCATCTTGACTTCCCCTCATAACTCTTTTCAGAAAAAGGAAATCAAATAAACAAAAAATCTCAAGCGGCCAAGCCTGCAGACTCCCATTAATCTATGCAGGTACAGCTTGTCTGAAATCAAGTCACAGCAACCACAATATTCCCATCCCGAATTCTATTTTGTTTTCTTTTTTCAAGAATCGAGCATGTTTTGTAAAAAACGTATCAAAAAAGAGAGTGAGGTTGAACATTGTTACTTACTGGAGCCGCTTTGTTCCCGCTAAGTTCGGCACAGTCAAGCCGCCACTCTGTGAAATTGGATGGCTACAAATCCAGAGAGGGCGATGAGAAGACACTGCGACGACGGTTGGACAGCAACTGATCGGCTTTCATCAGTGCAGCGACGAAGATGTCGAATGTACAGTTCATCTACTCATCACGTCTCCGACCAAAAGGGCTGTGAGGTCTCTCTCAACCCGCCTCTCTCTCTTTCAGGACAGATCGAGCGGCAGCGTGGTGTAGAAGAAGAGTGTTCGTGCCAGGCGGCGGCGGCGGCGGCGCTAACATAAAGAGGAAGCAAAAGGTTTCTGTTTTTTTGGAATTTATTTATTTATTATTTTGATTAATTTTAAAAGTTTTTTTTTAAGGAATAATCATTGATCAACATATAAAATTTTAATACAACTCTTTTTAAATTTAAATATGATTTATATTTTATAATAAATTTACAGCAAAAGTCTCATTATTATTATATGTAATTTCTATACAGCATATAAATACTACAAATAAGTTGCACAAATAACAAATTGAAAAACTTAGCCTTCATTATGTTTTTAATATGAATATGTTTATCAATTAAGCTTTTATACTATTTATACATTATTAATATGTATTAGTGTAGATATTTTAAACTCTTTATAGGTATTATGTATATCATATTTTTATTATTCAAAAGCTAATTATTGTATTTGAATTAGTGTGACTTCTTCTATACTTTATATTTATTTATTTCTCTCTTTTTATGTACATTATTTTTAAATTAATATTTAATTTATTTATTTTTTATATGTAACTTATCACTATTATTTTTGTTAATTAAATAACATATTCCTTATTTATTCTATGTACTACAACTAAGACTGGAGTCAATCATACCAAAAAGTAAAAAACTATTCAATTCAATTTGAAAAATTATCTACTTCAAAATTGTTCATTTTATTTTATTTATTTTTTTGGCAATCTAATAAATAGGTGATAAGTTAAAAAATTTTAAATACATGTGATTTTGAAATAAGACAAATCCAAAACTATTAAATGCTTTATTCTTTCATTCCTATTTTTCTTCAATCATGAAAAAATTACAAGAGATTTGCATCATTGATGAATATTCGAAAAAATTATCTAAAAGGAATAAATTTGTATAAAATCCTTTAATTTGGTATTTTTTTTCTTTAAACTTTTAAGTATACAAAGTGTCTCGATGCATCGCACGGATATAGTACTAATTTTATTTTTAAAAAAAATATTTGGATTTTAGATAGCGTTACCGAGTTAATCTGCTCCACCAGATTTTATTTTTCCTTTTATTTATTATTTACTCTCAATTTATTTATTTGATAAAACATTATATTCCCAAGTTTTTATTTATTTAGATTCTTTTGAAAATATAATCTCCAAAAAATAATTACATACAACTCGTTTTTATTTTGGAGTCTTATCGATTCATGACTCGGGAGATTAATTGTCTATTCAAGACCTCAATATCAGGTTCTGAATTAAGAATTGTTTGATCTTTTAAATTCTGAACTGATAAATCATCTTTCGAATCATAAATTAATAATTTAACTATCTTTTAAGTTTTAAATTGATAATTTTCCATTTATTTTTTATCCAATGGGCTACGATTGAGTAGTCCATGTCTATATTCAATGAGTGGTGTTGGACTAATATTGGTTAAATTAAATTAATTTGATCCATTTAATCAATTAAAAGAGGGGATTCGCCCAATAAAATTGAAGATTTTTAAATTAATTTTGACTAGATTTTTGGGATGTACAAATTAAATATATAATATTTTATTTTATAATATTAAAATATAATTAACAATTTATATATCTTAGCATTTTGTAACAAATTTTTTTAAATATGTTAATTTTTTATTAATTAATATTATATTTAATATATTATAATACAAATTATTATCTATATTATAAATCAAACTATATATATAAATTTAATGAAAATAAAAAGATGCATATCAAACATAAAGTCTCTAGAATTTGATTTTAATATTATCCCATAAAATATAGTATATTTGTATTATTTAAAGAAATATTAAATATAATATATTAGTGAGATACTAAGATGTGATATTTTAAGAAAAATCTATAATTTTTTTTATATTTTTATTATTGTTTATAGTTTTCCTATTTTTATATTAAAAGAACATAAATTTTGTTATATATATATATATAGGTTATACAATTTAAGTAGCCTGTTTTCAAAATTTTAAATATAAAATTATATTGACATTTGAAAATATGATTGCTAAAAACCTATTCTAATAATTATTATTAAATTTTAGCAAAATAAACTGACATTAAAATATAAAATCCGAGGTTTATTCCCAATACGTGATTCAAATAGGCCTTTTTATTTATAAATATAATATTATATTGTTTTAATCGATGAGATTTTGCGAAGAAAAACGGAAACAGGCTAACAATTAGCAACCAAAATAAATAAACAATTGATTAAGAAAATAAAAAATAATAATTAATTAAATAAAAGATTAGGCTTAGATTGGAATTATAACATTACTTATTCATTTATTTGGGCCGAAAGATGAAACATATGACAAAGCCCAGAATGTTTTAAGAGCCGTCTTCAAAAATTGTCAAAACCCTAACCAGAAAACCCCCAATTCGATTCAATTTTCAATTTCCAGCTATGGCGACTCTCAAGCTTTTCGATAGCGACGGGGATTCTTCAGGCGACGACAACTCGAAGATTGAAATCGACCATGAGTTCGCCAAACGTTACGAGTACAACAAGAGGCGAGAGGAATTGCAGAAGTACGAAGATCTGAAGAAGAAGGGGTTAATCGATTCGTCGGACTCGGATTCCGAAGAATCCTCTTCCGACGAGGAGGAGCTGGAAAACCCTAGCAAGAAGATTGATGCTGAGTTTTTTGATGCATTGATTAAAGTGAAGAATCAGGACCCGATTTTGAAGGAAAAGGATTCGAAACTGTTCCATTCGGATGAAGATGAGGACGATGATGGGGAGGAGGAGGGTGATGCGAGTAAGAAGAAGGAGAAAAAGGAGAAACCGATGTATTTGAAAGATGTCGTTTCAAAGCATTTGATGGAGGGTGGTCCAGAGTATAGTGATGAGGAAATGGAAAGCGATGACAATGGTGGCGTGAAAAACAGGGTAAAGAGTTATGCGGAAGAGCAGGAAGAGGTGAGACAGGGGGTCTTGAAAGCGTTGGAGGAGGGAGAAAATGACGATGATGACGACGGAGATTTTTTGAGAGTGAAGAGCAGCGGCAATGACGAGGAAGAGGATGACGTGATTGGGGACAAACTGGATGAGTATTTCGGTGAGGATGAGAAGTTGGATGAAGATTCGATGTTTTTGAAGGAATATTTTCGGAACCGGATGTGGGCTGATGATGGGAAAAGGAAAGGCATGGAAGATGTGGATGTAGATGTTTCAGAGGATGAGGATGAGATAGAGAAGCAAGAGGATTATGAACGAGAGTATAATTTTAGGTTTGAGGAGAATGCAGGGGACAGGGTGATGGGCCATTCGAGGAAAGTGGAAGGGTCAGTGAGGAAGAAAGAGAATGCGAGGAAGTCGCAGAGGGAGAGGAAAGAGGAGAGAATGGCGCAGGCTGAGTTGGAGAGGAGGGAAGAGCTGAAAAGGTTGAAGAATCTGAAGAAGAAAGAGATAAATGAGAAGTTGGAGAAGATCAGGGAGGTAGCCGGGATTGGGAAGGACAAGGAGATCTTTGACAAAGATGATTTGGAGGAGGATTTTGACCCAGAAGCTCATGATAAAAAGATGAAGGAAGCATTTGGTGAGGACTATTATGGGGAAGAAGACATTGATCCGGAGTTTGGAAATGATGGGGATGAAGATGGTGATGGGTTGGAAAAACCCGATTTCGACAAGGAAGATGAGTTGCTTGGATTGGAGAAGGGTTGGGATAAGGTGGATGAATCCAGAGAAGGTTTCATGTCAGCTAGAGAAAGAATTCTGAAAGATAGGGTATCCATTGGAGATGAAAGCTTGGTCATTGAAGGCGATGAGCCGAAGGAGGGGAAGCGGAAGAGAAAGAGGAAGCCAAGTGCGGTGGAGAAGGCGGTGATGGAGGAACTCTTGGATGAGTACTATAAGTTGGATTATGAAGACACCATTGGAGACTTGAAAACAAGGTTCAAATACAAACCAGTTAAGGCTAAGAAATATGGGTTGAGTGCAGAAGAGATTCTTATGATGGATGACAAGGAGCTGAATCAGTATGTTTCTTTGAAGAAGTTAGCTCCGTATAGGGAGAAGGAATGGGAGGTGCCTAGAATTAAGACCATCCAGTTAAAGAAGAGCAAGCAATATCTGAAGGGGAATGCTTCTCAGCCTGTTGATGAAGATAGGAAGGGGAGATATCACAAGGATAAGGCAAAGGAGAAAGAGGTGAAGGCGGTTGAGAGTGAAACATCACAACCTGTAGTATCAAATGGAGAGAAAGAAGCTGTTTCGAGGAAGAGGAAGAGAAAACAGAACCAAGCTGAATTCAAGCTATCCCAGTCCAGGCTTATGGCGTATGGGAAAATCCCATCCAAATCTAAGAGCAAGAATCAGTAGTAGAGCCTGGTAATTCCTTTTTCTTAACAAAAAAGTTTAGTCTTTTGCAAAGCACATCTATGATGAATTGATGATCTTATTGATTGCTAGTTTCAGTGCATATGGTAAGAGTAATATAAGTGAAATCAGGGTCATACTTCATTGCATTCTTCTTTCTGTTATATGCTTGTTATCGAGTTGGAACCATTGAAAACCGACAGTTGATCTTGTTCAATTTCCTTCTTTGTTTTGCTTTCAGATACTGAAATTAGTGTGAGATGAAGTAGATCTATGTTTCTCAAGTGACTCAGCCTGCTCTATTCTTTCTCCTCCCAATTTTGGAACGTAGACTGCCATTGATGTATTTTCAGAGATAATGATTTTGTCAAGTGGCATGCAGAGACATTCAACATCATTTTGTATTACTATGGCCATGATGGCATTGCTTATTTGAATGTTGATTAGCATTCAATGGGCTGAGATTTTTGCTCTTTTTCTACTGTTTTTTCATCTGTTTAGTAGAAAGTTGGACTTTCTTGTATCTTTTAGTATTCACAATTGTTTGTAATTCTGTGCTTGTGATCATACTTAAACGACACAAATGCACCTTCTATCTCTTGAATAGCCCTTTTTTTTTTTTTCCAAATTCTAGTTGCTATTTGATTAAATTTGATTAATTCCATCAATTTGCATAAAACTGATTTGTATTTAAATATATACAAGTGTTGAACGTGACAATACTGATTTGAATGAATGCTAATGAAAGATACATCACAGCTTCAAAATTCTCACAACGAAGAAACGATGGTGTCTGATTGTGTAGCTTAGAAGTTTCTGGAATTCACTACAAGAAAAAGGATAATAGACTACACTTAATAGACAATGCGAATATTCATTCGTGTTGTCTATATCTTGATAGACAACGCGAAAACATAATCGCGTAGTCTATTTTTGGGTCGCTAATAGACAACGCGGCCAACAGCGTCGTTTATGTACATATAGACGACGCTAATGCCTGCATCGTCTCTGTTTTATCAATTTTTATGAATAAGCGCGCCCTAGCTCGTCATTATTCAATCCACTGCTTTCCTCTCTTAACCCTACCGACGATCGATCGAGCCCGTTGATTCATCGACTCTCATCGCCTGCCGCGAGTCCGGCCGGATCTCTCTTCCTCTCTCGGCTTTGTCGACGCCTCTTCCTCTATCTTCCTTGCGCGCTGTCGTTGAGCCCATTAGGTTCGAGGCTCTGTGCGGCGAGCCGGCCATCAGATTCCTGGCGTTGTGACCGTTGGATTCCTCCTCTACGTCGCCTGCATTGGCTTTGAGTCCGTCCGCATCGCCTGCCTTCTCTGCGCGTGCCGCGATTATCACTTGCGGCAGGCGATGAGAGTCCATCTGCATCGCCTGTCTTCGAGTCCTCCCACAGTTGAAATTAAAGTTTCAGAAGCCGCCCCTGTTCCATCACTTGCCGGAAATGGTATATACAATATTTACCTGCTGATTATGTTAAAAAGATGAATTTTGTCAATATTATGTTGTTTCGATTATTGTGAGGATTTTTTGCTTCAATTTTTGCAAAATTTTGCAATTTTGCAAGAAATGGGCTTTTACTACTGCTCGGAATCAACCTAGCAGGGTTGCTAAGAATTTTGAGAAGTTGGAACCTGCTACGAGGGTGAAGGAATTGGGTTTTTTGAGGGTCTTGATGAATTTCTTAGCAATCTTCCAATTCTTAACGTTGAGATTAATCAATAGCTGCCCCTTGTTTGTTTGGTTGTTGAACATATTAGATTTGTGCAGTGAAAATCCAGAGCCTAGGTTGAAATGTAGCATTTAGATTTCCAAGTTCCAATATAATGTGTCTTACTGCTGTCTAGACCCTATCCTGAGTAATTATGCTAGTAAATTGGTTAAACATATTGATACATTCATAGGTATGACATGCAACCATTTTGTTGAATGTTGTATAAATTGTCCTTCAACTGATCAGAGCAGGGTATGGCATGCTAGTCTGAAGGCTGAAGACATTTTAAATTCATGGCCATATGATGAATTGAGGAAAGTGTTACTGGACTATGGTGAAGAAAGCATTTGATTCGTTCTTCAAAAGAAAATAGTTAGGGCTCGTTCGACTATTGGATTGAATACTACTAGCCAACTAGTTGACCTTATTAGAAACTCAACTTCTTGGACAAAAGGTGCATCAACTTTTCTTACATTTTTCATTCAATTCAACAAAATTAATTATAGAGATTTTTTTAATGTTATACGTTGACGCATCACATAATCAATCACTCACTGCTTCGTGCTCTCAATTTAGGTGAATTTGAATGGCTTCGCCTCAGCCTGTGTTTGATTTCACTGTCAAGGTCAGAGCTGCTCAAGTTAACTTCATTCTCTGTTTTAGATTCCTGCATACTGTGATCTATCTACTTAGGGTTTTGATTAGTAGTTAGTCGCTGCTTGGTTCTCGTTTGATTGAGCTAGAAAACCACATGCCTTGGATTAGGCTTTCTACTAGAATTTTCTCAATGAGTTTTGTGGGAGAAGGTTTCATCACTTATGAATTCTGTGCAAGATTTAAATCTCAGTCAGATGAAAACCACTCAAGTTGTTTGATTCGAAATATTAATCAATTTCATGAGTTGCTCATGTGCGTAATCACATTAAAACCTTGCATCCTAAGATGTTATTCGGCTAGTATTGTCTTATTTAATGTGATGTTGTTGATTACCTTTTGGTGAGCAATCTGTTACGTTAATGTAATTTAGTTTGAGCACTATCAATCTTAAATACTTCAATATTTTGTGAATGTAGGAACCTTCGCTTAGATATTCACTTCCTAACACTTTATATTGCCATTAAAGGGGATGCCTGGTGCTTGAATAAATTATTTTGGTGGCTTCTATTAAGTTTATTTGAGTTTGTCTAATATAAGCTATTAAATGGTTTTTTCTTGGTTAGACTGATAAGTTTCTCCAAACCTTTCATCTGTGGGAACGAATGCCTTCAGATAGTGGGGAGAGAGTAACACCTCACTAAGGAACTTCTTACTCGATGTGAGAGCATAGAGTGGCAGGTTTGACTTTGTACTTGAACTTTAAGTATTTTCCTTGAGTGATCAGTTACTTCTCTGAACTCTAATAGCTGACTAATCTGAGTCATATTGTCCTTATATTTTTAATTTGGATCTTGCTGGGAGGTTATATTGTTGCTATCATCTTGTTTATTTACTACCTTTTCTTGGGAGTTTCTCTGGTTTTTGTTATTGTTTGTGTTGGGACCTTTGTCGAGTAGGTGGTAGGTGTTAAATTACTTATCTTGGTTCTGGCTGCATTTTGATTCTTGGCTGGGCATTTCATCGAACAGTTGGTAGGTCTGAATCTGCCTTCTCTTTGGTTTGTTTTGAGGGGTCTGGATCTGTTTTCTTTGGTTTGGGGTTGTGCCTTCTTGTTCCTAGTGTGGTGAACCTATCATTAGGACCAATCCAAGGCTTGAGTCGAGCCAGGTTGAGGCTTACTGAGCTGTTGTTCGACTGTAAGCTTCTCTTGCTGAACAAGGATTTGTGCGACGTTTGGGTGGCTTTCGACTGTGTGATCAAGGCTTCCCCCCTTCATTTTGCTCCTGGTTTACCTTGTTGATCATTCCTTGGGTGTTTCTCAGTGTGGTTTGCTCGTTGCTACTTTCATTTTTTATTTTTCGCTTATTTTTTAATTCTGGGCTAAGCATTCTATCGAGCAGGTGGTGGGTTGCAACTGGCCCTTCTTTTGATCCATTTGTGGCCAGGGGTGTTGTGTTTTTGGTGGAGCTGTGTACTTCCCTTAGGTGCGGGTGTGTTGAACTCTTCTTCTTGAACAATTCAAGGATTCTTTCGAACCAGGTTTGAGGTTTTTCAAGGTGCCACATCTTTTTTCGTTTTCATGGAACTGGGACTCACTAAAATTACTTATCTTTTTGCAGCTAAATTGATAAGTAATGAGAACCAATTGGATAATTTATCTGCAGAAAAGGTTTATTCAATGATACCATCTTTCACATATTTTATTGCTTCCTAATGTGACTAGTTCCGCAACTGAATGAATAAATGTTTGGTGGTTATAGTTTCATCTTTCAGCTTTTGCACTGCAGAATAATTGGATTGGAATACCAACAAGACTGAATAACATTCCTCACTCTAGAGAAATCAGAACATATTTTTATGAGGATGTCTTGCAAGCAACTAAACGAGCAATACAAGATGAAAAAACTCGATTGAAGGTCTTATATCTTCTTATGCTTGCAGCTTTCACCAGCATATTTGCAGTTTGATACGTGTTCTTTGTTTATTCTTAATTATGTGTTGAGTGCCTTATTCAAAATATTTCAAATGTTTTGTATTGAGTTGCTATGAGTGGCAAACATATTTCAATGTTGGCATGATTAATGAAAGTTAAAATGATTGTATAAGTTTTCTGTTCTTCATGATCAATAGTTTCTCTTGATTGATTTTTGTGTGGAGTGTGCATATGTTGGCTGGGTCTCTCTTTCTCTCCCCTCCCCCTCTGTTAGAAGAAATGAGAATTTATACGTTAGATATTAATTAAACTTTGCTTCAGCTGCAGATGTGGAGGGCTGGTATCATGATTGAGACGATGGGATTGAGGTGAAGTCATTATTTGGAAACCAAGCAAGAAGTGTTTCAGCTGATGGACTCACCAAGAGAGATGGACCATCTAGTCGTGTTGCTGACCTTCGATTTTGTGTTTTGTAATATTGATTTTTATATTTGCAAATTGTAGCATTTATTATTTAGTATGAAGCTGTATGATCTACACTTGCATTCTGACATTGTTGTATTAGTTTTTATTTGAATGTTAAATTTCAAATGTGCAAGAAATCTCTTTTGTATAAACTAAAAGAATTACGAGTTGTGTTCATTAACATTTTTGGTCTGCCAAATAATTTGAAAAACATACAACATTAAAATAAAAAAATAAATATATAAAAATAAAAAGGGATAAGGGTCAGATTAACCCCTCGACTATTGTGGTAGGAGCACATTAGACCCTCCCTGACTATTTGGATCAATTAAACCCCTCAACTATTAGAATTGACTCATTTAAACACTTTAAATCTTAAAATACCTATTATACCCACATTTAAATAATAGTTTATATAATTTCTCAATTTAAAAAATTAATTTTATATATATTTGAAAATAAAACCTAAAGTCAAATAAATATAATTTTTATATAAATATGAAAATAAAAAATTAAAGTTTTAATAAAATTTGACTTTTACAACAAAAATAAAATGCTCTAATATATAAAAATTCAAATAGCTAAATTAACAGAAATAAAACAAATCTTCATTAATTAATATTAAATAATTATAAATATGGAAATAAAATATAAATATCCTAGACTCAATAAAAATGAAATTTAAAAAAGTAAGATTTAAATAAAAAAATTGACGTTTATGATAAAATAAAGTTGAAATTCTCTAATATATTATGTATTTAAAGTAAACTTGAAGTAGAAGTAAATTAAATTCTCTAAAACTAACTCTGAATATAAAAGCTTAAGATTAAAAAAATGTAAACTTTATAAAATAAATAAATAGTAAAGTAGCAGATTTTAATGTAAAATATTTTTCAGTTTAAAAATAAATTAGTTTTTTACTATGTATAAAACACTTTGAATGCGTAAATTTTTATAAAGATTTTGACAATAAGCTTTCCTTTTTTTCGAATTTCAGAATTTTTTAAAAATATATATATTTATTTTGATTACTGATTTTATTTTGAATGTTTATTATTTTGTTTCTTAGATTGAGAAGTTATGTATAAACTTATCTTTAAACAAGGGTATAATAGAGTTTTTAAGACATAAAGTGTTAAAATGAGCTCATTTTAATAGTTGAGGGGTCTAATTGATCCAAAGAGTCATGAAGGGTCTAATGTGCTCCTAACACAATAGTCAGGGGGCTAATCTGACCCTTATCCCAAATAAAAAATTTAAAAAGTATATATATAGACAACGCGGATTTTTGCGTTGTCTATCTTGTTATAGACAACGCGGGAGACAACGCGGAAATCTGCGTTGTCTATAACGAGATAGACAACACGAAAATCCGTTTTGTCTATTTCCTTATAGACAACGCGAAATTCCCGTGTTGTCTATCTCCTTTTTTAAATAGACTACACTGTTAAAGATTATGCGGAAATGTGTAATACACAACGCGAATTTCGCGTTGTCTATTACCTAATTTCTTGTAGTGTGTAACTGTTTTAGTAGTAGTTTTCTCTATATATATGATGTAATCTTTGTAATTGAATTGAGCTGATATGAAATAGAAGATAATATTTCTCTCTATATTCACCCTCTCTCCTTATACTGTAAATTTCTACATGTTATTGATCCCTAATTTGCACAATGCTTAAGAAGAATCTTCATGTTCCTTGGAATATATTGATCCATGAAGAACAACCGTCTACCTGTTGATATCGATCCATAATTCAACTTTCCGGCAAACAAAGCATATTGATTCAACGGATTGAAGGTCGAAGGTAACTTCAATTTACTTCAACCTCAGCAGCCATGAATACTGCTCATATTCATGGTAGCGCTGCTGGTAAACCAAAACTTGCGAAAATTGAGAAGGCTGCCTTGATTTGTGATTATTGCAAGAAGATTGGACATGAATGATCTGCTTGTTTTAAGCTTCATGGTGTGCCCGATTGGCATTATCGATTTAAGGAGACTTGCTTCAAAACTGTGGCTAACATGGCTGATTCATCTACTCTTACTCATGCTTCTGTCTGTAGCTCTGATTCTACAGGTTCTACCATGGAATCCTTGTTCCAAGCTGAAATTATCAAATATTTTACTAAGCGGCTCAACTCTGGTGGGACTTCTTATCGTGCTGATTTCTCCCGGTACTCTGCTGGTGCCTATTGTTTTTCTTCGGGTTTATCTTTACCTGATTCTATGAGATAGAATAGAGCTAGTAATCACATAAAGTTGGGGCATCCATCTCTAGATGTGCTAAATCACTTATCCCTTTTTAAAGATGCTTCTTTTCCTGATATATCACCTGATCTCCTAACTTGTGATGAATGTCATTTATCCAAACAGTCTGTTTAGCCTTTCCTCATATTGCATCTTGCACAAGTAATATGTTTCAACTCATTCATGTTGATATATGGGGGCGTTACACGCGCGACACCATATCATTCATCTACACCTTTCATGCTTACAATTGTTGATGATTTTAGTAGGGCTACATGGACATATCTTATGCTTCACAAAAGCCAAACAGCCGCCCTCCAAGATTTTCTGAACATGGTACTCACTCAATGCTCGTGTTCTTTCAAAACTATTCGTTCTGATAATGGGGCTGAATTTCTTTCCACCTCCTTCCAAGATATGCTTCTTTCTCGAGGTATTATACATCAAAAGAGTTGTGTAAATACCCTGCAACAAATTGGCATTGCTGTACTAGCTCGCGCTCTTCTATTTCACTCTCATTTGCCTATCCGTTTTTGGCCTCACTCTCTCCTCACTGCAACATACCTCATTAATCGCCTTCCAACTCCCGTTCTAAATATGAAAACTCCATATGAATTGCTACACACATGTCCATCCTTTTAGTTGTTTAGCCTATGTTACAGGTACCACTCCTTGTGATTCTTCAATTTCTCCTATTTTACCTCTTCGTAATGATCCTGCTCCACCATCTTCTTCTTCTGTACCGCATCCTCTAGATATTGTTCATCTATCACGTACCAACAAAAGAGTCCGACATGCTCCATCATGGCACAATGAATATTATTACCTCTAGGCTATAAAAAGCTACCTCTGGGCAAGTTTGTTTTCTTAAAAGGAGTTTATATGGTCTAAAACAAGCCTCTTGGTAATGGAATATTGGATTCACCTCTGCCCTCATTGACGTGCTTCTTTACTGGTCATGATTGCTTGGCAATTGATGCTCTTCAATCTTTTCTTGATGACAGATTTTCTATGAAAGATTTAGCACTTGCCAAATATTTTCTTGTTACGGAGATTGCCCGTGGCGAGAAAGGTTTGTTTTTAAGTCAACCAAGTATGTATTGGACATACATTGCAGGATTTTTGGTATAATGGGTTGCAAGCCTGCTTCCTTCTTCAATGCATGCTGCCTCTGATGAGTCCTATTGCCGATTAATTGATCGCCTCTTCTATTTGAATCTCACTCGCCCAGATCTAGCATATGATGTTTGTCACCTTAGCCAATTTGTATCAGCTCCTTCTACTGATTCAATGGCGGTCTGCTTTATACCTCTTGCAGTGTTTTGCTTTTAGATGCTGGAATTAGTGTGAGATGAAGAAGATCTATGTTTCTCAAGTGACTCAAGTGTTTTCAGAGATTATGATTTTTGTCAAGTGGCATTCGTAGACATTCAACATCCTTTTGTGTTCCTACTGGCATGATGACATTGCTTATTTGAATGTTGATTAGCATTCAATGGGATGAGATTTTTGCACTTTTTCTACTGTTTTTTCATCTTTTGTTTAGTAGAAAGTTGGGACTTTCTTGTATCTATTGGTATTCACCAATGTTTGTAATTCTGTGCTTCTGATCATACTTCACGAAAATGCATTTTCTATTAGCGGCGTATACTGTCCGGTTTGGCTGGTTTGAAGGTTGAAGTATGAACCAAATCAAATAATAATGTTTGAAAAATTCTAGAACCGAACTGGCCAAATTAATCTTTCAAACCAAAAAAAAATGATTTGGTTTGATTGGTTTAATGGTTTGAAACATAATTTTAACGAGTATAGTTAAAATATAAAAAATCTTATATTTTAGTAATAATATATTTGAGTAAAAAAATAAATAGTGGTTGTCATTGATAAAAGTTAAATTATTTAGATACGACAACTATGACGCCGACTCTGAAAATATAGAAGACGATAAGGATAAAGAGAGAGACGTTTGAATGAAATTGCGATTGAAATATTGGATAGTTTAAGATTTATTTTAGATTTTAAAAAATAAATAAAAATGTAGGAAAATAATAAAAATGAGATTAGAATATTGAATAGTTTATGATTTATTTTAGATTTCAAAAAATAAATAAAATGTAGAAAAGAAATAAAATTTTTATGTGTGGATTTGAAATTGTACATTTTAAAATTAAAAGACTAGATTGAACCACTATACTAACATTCATATTTTTACTATTATATATAATTAAAATTTTTATTATTAATATAAACGGTGATTCAGTCTAAATAACCAGTTTTTCTACTCAAACTGTTGACCAAACCAAATGATACGGTTTATAATTTACGATCCGGCC